>CM024592.1:45634676-45837251 GCA_014182565.1 Eucalyptus marginata | reverse complement strand
CATTTCCATGGCTCTGTATTGACTTCGCTCCAGGTGGCCTGAATCCTCCCCACACTCACCCTCGTGGGACTGAGATTCTGGTTGTCACTGAGGGCACACTGCTTGTCGGCTTCGTCACGTCCAACCAATTAAACAACACCTTCTTCACCAAAGTGTTGTACAAAGGGGATGTGTTTGTGTTCCCAATTGGTCTCATCCACTTCCAGCTGAACATTGGAAAGACCCCTGCATTGGCCTTTGCTGCTCTGAGCAGCCAGAACCCAGGACTCATTACAATTGCTAATGCTGTATTCGGATCAAAGCCACCCATTTCGGCTGATGTTCTCACCAAGGCCTTCCAAGTGGATAAGAAGGTTGTTGACTACCTTCAAGCGCAGTTTTGGTATGACAACAATTAGGTTGACACATTGAACTCCAAGATGTGGAACTACCCCTGTATTCTCCATACATGATTGCTGAGATTCATAATTGGTTCCCAATAAAAGAATTCTTCTTATTGTAACTGATCGTGAACGTTTTGAGTCATAAATGATCATTCTTCATAAGAATCTCTCTCTCTCTCTCTCTCTCTCGCACGAGCCCGGCCCCCATGCAATGTTGGCTTCAAAAGGTTTCCATGTTCTGCCTGACCGTTACCACATGCAAACCTTGGCAAGCTACGAGTGATTTTGCTGAATATACCGTGCAATAACACGTAAAATAAAACTATGAAGTTTGGCCAAGCTATAATATTACATCGAAAAAGCTTTAATAACACTATTCCTTAGCATTTAAATGTTACAGGGAACAAGCATATATTTAATTTCATGACAATTGGTTAACTCATTTGGTTCTTTTTAGCATCTGACTCCCAGGGGCACAAACAATTCCCAGTTTTGAGCATTATCAGTGGCCTTGCAGAGGCATCCCATATAGACTCTCTCTGCCTCTCGAAGTGAACTCTGCGCGCATGTCATCTCTTCTTGCGTTGAAGTCGTGAGTGAAATAGGGAAACTGCTATTTATGGACAATGTGAACATTTCTTTACTGCATTGGAATTATTTGGATAAATAAATGGAGATCCTCAAGATATACCACTCATGGTCATTGTAACATTTTATAGGCGTGAATGGAATAAAGAGATAATTAATGTTTGGTGGCCCTATTCCAAGGTCACTCTTAAACAAAATCTTAATCCCACGGAAAATAAACAAACCTAAAGCGCCACGCCCAACTCCGAGCGCACGAACATCCTCAATGGTCAATAGAATTGCACGTGTTCATGACATGGCACCAACCCATTCGTTTTATGCACATATGAAAGCGAATTAAACAATCTCCAGACAACAATCAACACAAGGATAGTGAAAGCAAGACAAACAATTAACACAAGCCACACTTTATAAACACATCAGGTTTATATACAAGAGTCTAAACCCAAAATAAGCTACCAAGCTAACCCTACCCCGGACCCTACCTACTTTGGATCCGGGTCTACTACGACACCATATGGGATGCCGATGTCTAAAGGATCGGCTACCTCTACTCCGAGCCCTTCAACCTTGGGCACCTGGTTCACCACGATATTTTCCAAAATATCGGCATCCACGACGGGGTCGAGTACCTCCTCATGCTCGGTATTGACAGCAGGTCCGTCAAAAACCGTCCAAAGGGTCCTCCCGAATCTCGTTAGGCCCGTGACGGAACCAGCTTTGAAACAATGAGGTACAACTGAGGTAGGCCCTCATCGACCTAAATGGTGGTCACTACGAGCTCCCGGGTCCATGGGGTCCCGTGGATCGAGAGAAGGGTACGCTCGATCTCCGCCTCTTGTGGCCACCCAAAATGAACGTGTCAAACTTCCATCTAAGGACCCGTAAAATTTTAAACCACGATGGGGTGAAATAAATCTGAATTTTACACCCTAAACCCCAATTAGACGAGAATTCACTCCAGAGACAGCCTAAACATGCACCATATAGGACTTTACCTCGCCGACCTCCCTACATCGCGTGTTAGCATATCTCATATATCATATGCATACAGTAGAAATGCATTCAATAATTGGAACACTTCATTCATTAATAATTAATCACGGTCCCGATTATAAGGCCAAATCGTTATGACACGTCACATTCCGTGCCACACAATTTCGTCCCATAATCAGGCGCGGCTATCTCAATCATTCAAATGTGTTCCAATTATTTACAACTCAACGGCCACGGCCAACTCAATAGTCGGCGGTCATACGACATAACCGGGCGTCATCCCGCTTCGTCAGGCACAGCAACGTCTACATCTAGACGGCATTCTCGAATGAGCGTCGCCCAGCCTCCACTGCAACCGGCATCCGTTATCGAGGACATTTGAACTTAATCAAGCATCGCCTCCCCAACTTTCATCGGGTGACGGGTTTCGATAGAGATCACATGCGCATCCATGTTCGGCCAAGAACATTGTGCTTTGCACTTAAATACTCTCATTTCAAATAATGGACTTGGCCAATTTTCTTCATTTTAAAAATACCCGGTGAAATAATTGTGCGTGGTCACACAATCAAATTGGACCATAAAACGTGATATACTCTCTTTTTCAAAATTCCATGATTTTATATAGTACCTAAAATATTTTTAGCGTCAAAACCCAACACCTAGTATTTTATAATTAAATACCAAAAATTCATATTTTTGAAATAATAATTCAAAAATCATCACCAAGCACTCAGTTGCATAATTTAGCAATCAATTTCACAAATCAATTCAACCACGACAATCAGCGTAAAATTCTACTAACCGGCTATCCCGGTATAATTTACGCTAATTAAAATTAATTAAAGAAAATGTAAATTATTTAAATTAAATCACTTAATTAATTTATATAAGCTAACCGGGCTAATCTACTTAAGCTAATTAAACTAATTTACTAAGCTAACTACATTATCTAATTAAGCTAACTAAATGATCTAACTAACCATCTAACCAACTAATTGGCCTAACTAAATAATCCTAACCAATCTAGTTACTCTAACTAAATCTCCTAATCCTAATTAACCTTAACTAGTCCCCCTTAAGTATAATTAGCCCCCTAATAAAAAATTAGAATGATAACTCACCAGATTAGCGAGCAAATGGGTTCACGGCGACGGCGACGCGACAACGGTGAGATCCCGGGCCTACAGCGTCTCCAACGGAGGGCCGAAAGGAGCTGAAATAGGCCAACCAAGTCTCAGCTAAGGCTGAGCTTCGGTTCTGCTTCTATGGAGGGCTGTTGGTCGGTCTGGATGGGCTGGTTGTGGCGCTGATGGTCGAACGGCATGGGGACGGGCTGGGCCGCTTGGGGCTGGACGCCCAGAGCATGGTTGGCGGTGGA
This sequence comes from Eucalyptus marginata, assembly GCA_014182565.1. NCBI lineage: Eukaryota > Viridiplantae > Streptophyta > Magnoliopsida > Myrtales > Myrtaceae > Eucalyptus > Eucalyptus marginata. The sequence continues at coordinate 45,833,903 of CM024592.1, read as the reverse complement.
CTAATGTGGCGAGGTGGCCGGGGGAGCAACGGGTGGTCGAAGCTTCGGGGACAAGGGTCCCTATTGACTAGCCCGGAGAAACCGGCTATGGTTGGCGCGGGTCGAGGCAACTAGGGCGTGCGCGGGGCTAGTGGTTGTTTCTATGGAGGGGGGACAGTGCTAGCGAGTTGGGCCGAGGGACGGTGTTGGATGTGACTAAGGCGCGAGGGACGTGGGTCGAGGGGGAGACGTATGCACGGTGGTCGAGCTTGGACAAGCGGTCTCTGGACTAGCCGGCTCAGCGCGCTATGGCTGGCGCGGGTCAGGCAAGGCTTGGTCGATACGGGGGCTAGTGGTCTGTTGTTTCTATGTTGCAGCAAATAATGGAATGAAGAAGATGAAGATTTGAGGAAGAAGCAAGAAGAAGAAGAGGCTGCAGCAAGGAGAGGGGGAGGGGGTTTTGGTCGCATAAAGGGAGAGGGGAGAGGGGACAAAGAGGCCAAGAAGTCAATGGTGTAGCCAATGGATGCCAAACACAAATATCCTAAGCACTCAAGTGTTTAACACAAAAATCTTCAGCCAACTTTGTCAATAGGTCACCCAAGGGTTAATTTCCTTCCAAACCTTCACAAACAAACCCAAATTGAAGGCCAAATCATCCCCTTGCAACAGCCCTACGAATTTCCCTTGATTTTCATTCAATTCTTCATAAATCCATCCAATTTGAAGGCCAAAAATCCACATAGAAGTGCCCATACGAATTTCTTGCATTCCCTTCACCACTTAATCCATTTGAAGGCCAAAAAGTCCCTCAATTTTGCCCATCCGAATTTCCACCATTTAAATTTGCCAAATTTGATGTTTCCGCCAAAATTCCGAGCTTGACGGAATTTCTTCAAAAGGTGAGACGAGGTCCTAAAAATAAATCGTGACATATTCAAACGTTCGATTCCCGAAACCAGGTTCAATTTCGTGATTAAAATCAACCGGACGCGATTTTAGCGCGACCCAACCTACTGGGTAGCTTTTAGGGATTTTATCGCATTTGACCCGTAGTCGATAATTTTCGATCCACGTTTGTGGATCTTCAACTCATCAGCAACTCTCGGTAGTCGTAAAAATCTCAAGGTTTCAATTACAGGCACCGGGTACAGAATCGACATAAAATTGGGTTAGTGTCGTTCGACATGAATTTTGCAATCATGTGGAATCACCCACAGTTTAATTATGCCATTCCATTGAATCGACCTATATCCAATCACTAATCGATTATAATGGTGCCATAATGACCCTTTCCAATTATCACGGTCAAGCAGTTGATTTCTAATCGAATTCTCAAGTCTGTCGCGTTTATATCCTTTAACGGCTTCACCTGATAGATTAGTTATCTCGTGAGTAATCAGTTCAGAAAAAAAGGACCATAGGCACGTCAGCGAAAAGCTCAGTTCATATTATCGGGACATGGTCGAAAATTCATGAAGATGTCAAAAATTATTCACAAGCTGATATTTGAGATTGTCCTGAGTGATCAAGTAATATGTCTCGTTTGGAAAGACAGACCCGGAGCGAGCAACATGGAAAGAGACCTTGAATCGGTTTTTATCTCGAGCCTCGAAATATTTACGAGAGTGAGAGAAATCTTATCATAAATCGAATAACAAAACAAATGTACTAGTACCCCAAAAGTCAGCATGTTATTGGAAAGAATTCTTCTTTGTAATGTAATGAACAAACACAATTACTCTCGTGAACATCTGCCTAATGGTTGTCAAACCAATTCTGTGTTTGCAAAGAAGTGATCAGTTTGTTGTCCACTTGGAAAGCCTTTGTAAGGACATCAACATTGATCAGTGGCTTACGATCCAAAGACTGAATTTGCTATGGTTATGAGACCAGGATTCTGGCTGCTCAAGAAAGCAAAGGCCAGTGCATTAGCTTCTTGTCCAATATTCAGCTGGAAATGAATGAGGCCTTTGTGGAAACACGAAAACATCTCCTTTGGTCAAGACTTTGGTGAAGAGAGTATTGTTCAATTGGTTGGATGTGACAAAAACCGACGTAGAGTGTGCCCTCCATGACCACTACTCAGCATCTCGGGTGCCACGAGGATGGATGTGGGGGAGGGTTTAGACCGTACGGAGCAAAGTCAAGGCGGGCCATGGCGATGCCAAGAGTGTTGAGTCCTGGGAATTGGTCGACAAAGGCAGTCATTACTTTGGATCCGAGTTCGATGTGTTCCCAGGATATCTGAACTTTTGTGAAGGAGAAATCATCTGCTACGCAAGCTTTGGATCCTTGCAGAACTTTCCATTCACAAGCACCGCCGAGTTGCTGTCGTTGATGGCTACACAGAAGTCCTGAAGAGGTTCTGGGTCGGAGGCAAAGGCATGAGATGATGCCAAAGCCAAGAGGACAAATGTTAGAAGGAACTTCATCACGGAATGTTTTCCGAGCTTCGATTAGTCTGTCTCGGAAATTCTGTTCTGTTGAGGATTGCTGTGAAAAACGCGGCTCATCTATTTATAGTAGTTAGTCATTTGACTTAGTCCCAGTCAACAGGCCTGCAGGAAGCAGCTGAAGCAAGGAACAGTGCTAAGTCTATAACAATTGTTTATTCTTCCGTGTGATTGGTGAACAATTCTCTAACTTCAACCACCTCTTGTTTCTAAATCCGGTCTTATTGAGAATTAGTCATTCGATGAAGCATTTCCCACTTTACTTTTCGTCTTTTACATTCTCAGATTTTAAATTTTACATTCTCATTACCCTGTTTGATTGCTGTGATTATATTGAGGGAGAATCTCTGTACTCTAGGCTATCAAACGAAATAAAGCGAACAATTTACTTTTCACACGATCTCCATGGATTAGCCTCATTTGTTGGATGTTTTCGAAAAATCCATCTTTAGGACGACCATCGAAAAATTATGTACTTGATGATATCCTTGGTAACCTTCTTGGAAATTTTTATCGATAGTAGTTTGAATAGTGAAGAGTTTGTCGGGTTGTACTTTTGGTGGAAGCCCGTGGTCCTTATAATAAGGTGTAAAATTTAGCATGTAGAGATGGATGAATCATATGAGTTTGTGAAATATAGGTTTACAACACGTTCACGGCAACAAATTTGAAAGTGAGAGCTCAAACCATGCATTTTACCTCTCCAATCCAATGATTGTGATCAAAGAGATTCTGATTATAAATCTTGTCACGGAAGTACGCATCAACTAGATGGTGTGAAAGCCTTGCATACTTTGTATAACAAAGTAAACACAATATCTATAGGAATCAAATCGACAACTTGGTAAGTGTTTTCATGGTAAGGGATGGAGATGCAAGCGAAAACATTGTTCTTCCATCGTTTTCAATTGGCAGATTGATTTGGTCATACGAAAGTAATTAAGAGAATAATTGGCCCTCTCTCCATCCAGCTGAACTTGAATACGCGTAGGACATCAAAACAGTAAAGAAAACGAAGATTTACATATTATTGAGGAAGTCCAGCTGAACTTGAATACGTGTGGGACATCAAAACAGTAAAGAAAACCGAAGATTTACATATTATTGAAGAAGTCCACTTCCAAATGAGATATCATGCCTTTTCTTATCAGGGAAAGAGGATGGGTCAAAGAAAGGGACATTCTGTTGGAGCAGTTGTGGAATAATGTTGAATCTTGCGGAAACGTGGTACAAATATAATTTACAAAATATAACTTTCACTATTACAATATTTTCTCACACCACATACAATACTCAGACAACTCTACACAATTTCTCTCACTCACGTGCATACATAGCACACTCTACTCAACACACTCTCAAGACCCCTACACACACCCACACACCCCCTTGGACCTCTTACTCACACACTCTTAGTTGGACACTCAAGGGGCAAGAACCCTATTTATAGGAGGCAAAGTGGCTTTCTACACTATTCTAGAAGTATTACTTTATTATAGCTTGACAACTAGATTTCTATGGAGAAGTCTAGAAGTGGTGCGGCTTATAGATTTTGCTAGAAGATTCTGGAGAAGGAGAGATATGGAGAACTCTAGAGAGAGATCTAGAGAACTCCGAGAAGAGAGAAGAGGCGGTGATCTTCAACACTCCCCCTCACCGACTACTCTCTCTCAATTTAGATATAGTAGCCATGCCGATATTGTTTTGGACTCTTCAACTATCTCCCTCCATTCAGCATATTGCGAAGCTTCCTCGAGATGTGGATGGCTCTATGGCTCCATCTTCAGTTGCTTCTCTTGCTGCGACTTTCCACAGAGTTTTGTGATTCTTGAATTTTTGTGATGCCAATTCATTCTGCCCTTTAGTCTCCTTTTCCTTCTTCTTACTCAATTCGATCTTCGTATTCAGCATATCTCCTCTAAGAATTTTGAGATTGGAACTCATTTGATCAAGCCTCTCATTTGTGACTTTCATTTCGTGCTTCAACCGATTCAATCCCATCCGAAGCACTTCAATGTAGACCTCTTGATCCTTTTCCTCATAAAATTTCTTCCCCTTGATCTTATTCCACCGATCCTTATACCATGGGATGTAGGGTGTAGATGGCCTCCTTTTCTCAAAGAAAACTTTATTTTTCTCCTTCATTTGTTCGTTGTCTCTTCCGATATGATTAATTCGGAACATCATAGTGGGCTTGAGGTCCTGAAGCTTCTGCGGCTTCTTGAACTCACATCGGAACTTTTCTAGCTCTCTTTCTTTTGCCTTGAGCTCTCGATCCTTCTGCCTTATCATCTCATCCCTTTTTTTCAACATATTCTCCATCTTTGCCTTCTCAACTTTTAGCTTCTTTATCATCTCTTGCATCTCTTGCAGTTTCTTTTCACGACTACTTGTTGGCATTGTTAGTTGCTTCTTCAAGTTCTCCCTTGTCTTGCTCTTATTCGGGGTCATGGTAGAACCTGTCGAATTATCCAACTCAATTATACAAGCGGTTGCAAGCTCTTCTCGTTCCTTCACTGCAACAGGCGCTTGAAAGTCCCATTCTTCTTCGCTTTCAATCTCCTTCTTGCAGGAAGTGACGACATTTCCTTCTTCCCGCCTATACCAACAAAATCTAGCAATATGTCCTATCTTGCCACAAACGTAGCACCGTTTGCTATGCCTTTTGTTGCTCTTGTCTTCATCGTCATCATCGTCGCGATCTTGACGAGCTCCCCCTGGCTGATAACCCTTCTCTTCTGGTTGCCTTCGCCAATCTCCATGACTTTTCCATGGTTTGCCATCTCTTGCACCTGCTCTATTTCTATTCTGGCCCTTGAACCCTCTTTTATTACTAAAGAGGGCACTTTCATCATCTTTAATTGTGACCTTAGGGATTTGTTTATCTAAGGCCTCTTGATTGGCCAATATATTTTCCAACTCAGTTAGAGTTGGCTCACTTGCCCATCCACGGGTGGCCGTAACAATACCGTTATACTCCGGCCTTAACCCGTGAATTATTATTCTTCTCATTCTTGTCTCGGAGATGGCATTTTGAGGATCTAATTTTGAAATTTCTTCGCAAATAGATTTAACTTTAGAAAAGTATTGACTTACCGTCATACTTTGTTGCGAGATTGAGAGGAGCTCGTTCTCCAGGCATTGTAACTTGGCATCGTTTGTCCTTGCAAACAGTGTCGCCAAGTTGTCCCATGCCTCCTTCGGGGTCTTCGCACTCTTTATGTGTTGCAACAATTCATCTTCAACAGTCACGGCAAGAACGTAAAGAGCCTTACCTGATTTTATGCTCCATTTTCTTAAATCACTATCATTTGTGGGTGGTGTGGTGTTGCTCCCGCCAACGATATCCCATAAATCTTGTCCAAGCAAATAATACTGCATGCGGTACTCCAATTATTATAATTGAAGTTGTTGAGCTTCTCCATGCCGTTCACATAACTCGAGAAATCCGCCATCGTGACTTGAGTATAATGCCCCGCACTATACCAAGTAAGCCTGGTCCCGGACCAACCGACTTCACAATCCCGGATTGTGCACTGGCAGAACTCCGACGTCCTTCACTTCTTCGCTCCTTGGCTCGACGATCCCCGACCGCCTACTCACTTACAATGGTCCCCGACCACTGTCTTCGCACGGCCTCCGACAACCTGCTCTGATACCACTTGTTGAATCTTGCGGAAACGTGGTACAAATATAATTTACAAAATATAACTTTCACTATTACAATATTTTCTCACACCACATACAATACTCAGACAACTCTACACAATTTCTCTCACTCACGTGCATACATAGCACACTCTACTCAACACACTCTCAAGACCCCTACACACACCCACACACCCCTTGGACTTCTTACTCACACACTCTTAGTTGGACACTCAAGGGGCAAGAACCCCTATTTATAGGAGGCAAAGTGGCTTTCTACACTATTCTAGAAGTATTACTTTATTATAGCTTGACAACTAGATTTCTATGGAAAAGTCTAGAAGTGGTGCGGCTTATAGATTTTGCTAGAAGATTCTGGAGAAGGGAGAGATATGGAGAACTCTAGAGAGAGATCTAGAGAACTCCAGAAGAGAGAGAGGCGGTGATCTTCAACAAATAATTCATATCTTGGAATAAGTAATTAACTACCACATAGGAGACTTGGTATAGTTATAGATCTGGGAAGCGTTGCTTATTACGGAAAATTAAATACAGGGTCAACACCACCATCATCTATAAAAGGGGTCATGTCTCCATGCAAAACATGTACTCTCATCTCAAGCAAACAAATGGAGAGGTAGATATCAAAGCCCTGACCGAGAGACTACCCCGTCCACCACAATGAAGTTTCTTCCAATTAGCCTTCTCATCTTGGCTCTAGCAACGCCACCGCTTTTGCCTATGACCCGAGTCCTCTCAGACTTCTGTGTGGCCATCAATGACCCAAAAGGTTGGAGCTCTACTCAAGCGTTATTCGTATCTTTCTTTTTGTTTAATGATGCTACGAGTGTTTATGCGAAGGGAGTTTCTGCTTAGATAAGCCTAATAACATGAATTTTCGGTTTCTTATGCAGTATTTGTGAACGGAAAGTTTTGCAAGGACCCAAAACAAGTTACAGCAGATGATTTCCTCTTTAAGGGGTTTAGATATGCGGGTAACACTGCGAACCCACTGGGTTCAAAAGTCACACCCTTTCGTAGACCAATTTGCAGGACTCAACACTTTGGGCATTTCCATGGCTCGTATTGACTTCGCTCCAGTGGCCTGAATCCTCCCCACACTCACCCTCGTGGGACTGAGATTCTGGTTGTCACCGAGGGCACACCGCTTGTTGGCTTCGTCACGTCCAACCAATTAAACAACACCTTCTTCACCAAAGTGTTGTACAAAGGGGATGTGTTTGTGTTCCCAATTGGTCTCATCCACTTCCAGCTGAACATTGGAAAGACCCCTGCATTGGCCTTTGCCGCTCCGAGCAGCCGTAACCCGGGACTCGATTACCATTGCTAATGCCGTGTTTGGATCAAAGCCACCCATTTCGCTGATGTTCTCACCAAGGCCTTCCAAGTGGATAAGAAGGTTGTTGACTACCTTCAAGCGCAGTTTTGGTATGACAACAACTAAATGGATACACCTCGCAAGTCGAGATTACCCTATATTCTCCATACATTATTGCTTCCATTAAAAAGTTTTTCCCAATAAAAACTGAGTAATAAAATGTCATTCTCTTGAAGTCTCTCTCTCTCTCTCTCTCTCTCTCTCTCTCTCTCTCTCTCTCTCTCTCTCTCTCTCTCTCTCTCTCTCTCTCTCTCTCTCTCTCTCTCTCTCCAATGGCTCCTAGCCCTATGGGGCTAGCTGCTGAAGTGTGCTGTGAATGTACTTGTGCGATGACATGTATTAACATGCGCATGAAGATAAGACTGATATCTCAACACTTAACAGTTGCATTGAAAAGGCATAAGTTTGACTCCCATGACACCAGCTAATATCAGTGCAAATTACCCACACAATGAACTGACTAAAAGGACCTTGTGCCTCAAACTCCCTATTGCTGTACTTCGTGGACATACATAAATGGGTTTTCTGACTGGACACTTTGGGAGTTTTCCTAGAACTCGTGATTCCTTTTGGCGTCCACCCTCTTGTAATTGTCATGTGGCAGTTTGGTTTACCAGTTGCATCCCTCAGCGAAAGTACAAACACAAATTTTGGCATTACCAGAGACCAAACAGAGGCATGATTTCCTTACCAAAAAAAAAGAAAAAAAGACAGAGGCATGATTTAGAAAGATCTTTATGTGCTTGTCATTTTCATTCTTGCTGTGAAGCTGCGCAAAACAAGCTACTCAAGTTTAAGGCTTAAGCGCGATGCTAAACAAGCTACTCCCGCAAGTTATAATTGCGTAGTGAAATCAATAGGAAAAACGGACGAAAGCCCCACAGCCCACTAAGGCGGTCCAAGCCCGGCCCACCAAGGCTCAAGGGTCCCGTGGGCGCCCCCTCTCTGGGGTTATTCCGTCATTCTCGAAATTGTCGGAACATTCCCGGACAATTTTCAATGGAGGACTATAGGCAACCGGTTAAAACTCCAGGTACATTTGTGGAAGAATTTAACTAGATTTATAAAGTTAACCTTACCTCAATTAAATTGATCTGAACCTTAAACAATATAAAAAGAAGAAAAGCAAAGTATCTTAACATGATAACCTAACAATTAAATCGAGAAAACCTCATGCAAATGATATCGTCACAACAGGTATGCGGCCAATTATTTTAAAAGCTTAATTTGTTGTAACAAACAAATTGAACTTTTGGTTTGCAGTGATTATTTAATATTTTTAGTATGGGAATAACTAATGGATGCTTCTTCTCTAATACAAGGATAACAAGAAACAATCATGCTAAGGGAGGACGTCATAAAATATGTCTTGCATAATGTCTATCTAAGTACTTACGAATGAAAAATAGACACGTTCAACCCACTTTATTTACAAGATTAATTAGTAGTTGGGTAAGAGATGATGTCAACAAATTCGTCCTGCCTTTAATATTGATCTCGAAATTTGCTCCAGGAAAATGGATATTCGAACGTCCAATCTAGAGAGATTAATTTAATTCGAGAAAAAAGATTTTAATGAATAATTTGTTTTGACGTTCTCTAGGCTTTTCACCCTTGAGTAAGGACGAGTAGGTGGAGAAACCTATGTGAAGTTTCTCTTATATAACACAACCACTTCAAGAAAAATCAAGCAGGAAAGTGAAGGTGTTAGAGAGTGCCAAACCATGCATACCTTCTCACAACATATTGTGAAACTGCTGCTTCTATTTTGGTTACTTTGCTCGTGCAATGTTGTCAAGTGTCAAACTCCTGATATTAGACTGAAGTACAAAATATGCAGTGCGAGGACGTACCCTTCCGAGCAGGACCCCTACGCCAAAGATAAATATGCTGTCATATACCAATTAACGGAAGTTACGTCAAGCCAAGGTAACAATTACTACTACCAACATGGTTCTTGCTATGGCTATGCAGACTGCGACGAAGCTATGGGGGCAGATGACTGCACCACTTGCCTGGCCGAAGCTCGAGACTCTATTTATGTATTGTGTGGCACAAGCATTGGAGCTCAAGTCCAACTTGGAGCATGTAGAATGAGAGTCGAAGATTATCCATTTCAGGAATGATCAAGTTTGAAGCCCAGTAAGAGATCAAACTCTTTCCACTATGTATCCATTCAAATAAGCTACCATCCATAAAACTAAGTAATCAGGATTGCAATAAGTTGAATGATGGGCGAGTCCCCTGTTATATGTATAAGCTACTATTTAAATAAGTTACATGCTTTGATTTTCCCTTTTACCTGTATTTAAAAGTTCATCTATCAAATGCGGCATTTGGTTTGTCAGTATTTAAAGGGGAACTGGATTTGGTGTGATGTGATTTAAGTATTTGATCTGATATGAGGGCTGATATGGAGAAATACAATAAAAAGCTTGGTAGACGATAGGATTGTACTTAAATAAACTAAAATATATACCTGGGAAAATAAGAAAACTCTATTTTGAGCCGTTGTCGACTTCGCTACCCCTGCTCCAGGTGATCACCATGGTGGTCGAATGTCGACGGATATTGTTGCTGTGCTGGTCACCTCTATCGCATGTAGAGAGAGAGAGAGAGAGAGAGAGAGAGAGAGAGAGAGATTTGACTAAGTGAAATTCGAGCCGATTATTCACACTTTTGTATCAAATTATTATGTTGTTAAAGTATTGTGAATCATCAAACTTTGCACAAGGATCCACAGTAAATGCAATCATTTTTTTCAATGACACATACGATGGCACGAGCAATCCATTAACATTGTACAAAATTTTCAAAATACAGGTCTATTCAAAGACATATGACTAAATTGGAATGATATAAAGAATATATCGTAATCAAAATGTGAAAAACAGAAAGATACATAGAATGGCGGGACAGAAACTTGAAAGTACCTACTTAGATTAATAAAAGTGCTAAAGTTCTTCCTTAGGGACAAAGCTAAAATAATACAAACAATTATCTAAGTTAAATTTTTTATCGTAAGTTCGAAATTTATAAAACGCCTAACATAATAAATAGTGAGTTAAGATCCATTAACACCAACTAAAATTAATTAATTCTTTACTTAGGAAGCATTACCTCTTTTTTTTTTTTGTCAGAAAAAAATATATTCATGGCTCGAAAAGATATAAAAGAAGTACATTAACTTTCATGGTAAAGCAAATCGAAGTAGAGCAAAGGCCAAAACACTACAAAATAAAGTCAAATCTAGAAAACCAGGAGGATTGTAGGGGACTTCAATTGGTTATAATAAAAGTCTTAGTCTCCCACCTTTTTCAAAAAAGAAAAAAATTCCAACTTTTGATATCCTTCTTTTAATCAACTACTTTATCTAGAGTTATTTTAGAGAGTATTCTTTGCACATGGCACGATTTCTTAGTGAATGGTTTTTCAGATTGGGCTTTTTATTGATAGTAGTCATCATTTCGAAATTCGTCAGAAATTCAGCGGGCGGTGAAATACAAGAATAGTAAGAGTTCCCACCGAATTGGTAGCAGATGTCGAACTGTGAAAGTACATCATGTTTTCTACAAGAACGACGATACATCCAGGCAATAGGAACAAAGTTAGCAACTTGGCAGCACGAAGCATTGATCTTCATGACATGCTGAGTGTGGATTGGGACTTACTGTGCCGCAGTATCACAAAATCAGAGCATGAAAATTTGACACCGACGGAATATGGATGGATCGTTCTTGATGGATGTCTGATCAATACGGGAGTTCAGGTCCCGCAATGGAAAGCGTGCGATAACCTTTTGTGCTCGATAATTTGACAAGCAACACTTCAATGATCATTCTGTTGGTGTTTTTTCTGGTCATCCATTCCATTTAGTTGTTGTCGTACCAAAACTGTGCCTGGAGGTAATCAACAGTTTTCTTGTCCACTTGGAAGGCCTTGGTGAGAACATCAGCAGAAATGGGTGGCTTTGCTCCAAAGACGGAGTTAGCAATGGTAATGACTCCTGGATTTTGGCTGCTCAAACCGGCAAAGGCCAGTGCAGGGGTCTTTCCAGTATTCAACTGGAAGTGAATGAGTCCAATTGGGAAAACAAACACATCGCCTTTGTACAAGACTTTGGTGAAGAGAGTGTTGTTCAATTGGTTGGATGTGACGAAGCCGACAAGGAGTGTGCCCTCGATGACGACCAGGACCTCAGTGCCACGAGGGTGAGTGTGGGGAGGGTTTAAACCTCCAGGAGCGAAGTCAATGCGAGCCATGGATATGCCCAAAGTATTGAGTCCTGGAAACTCGTTGACGGTTGCAGGTGTGACTTTCGATCCGAGTGGGTTTGCAGTATTTCCAGGATTTCTGAACCCCATAAAGGTGAAGTCATCTGCAGTGGCTTGCTTAGGGTCCTTGCAAAACTCCCCGTTCACAAACACTGCATAAGAAAACAGAACTCATCTTAATATGCATCACTCAATATGCGATGACTATTGTACTAGTTATGAGCGATAAAAATGTCGTCATGCTACCAAAACAAAACCTTTTTGCATGTTCTGTTTTTAGCATCATTGACCAGAAGAAAACAGTATGTCAATAACACTAGAATAGAGGTTTAACCTGCAGACTTCGGGTCGTTGATGGCCACGCATATGTCCTGAAGAGGACTTGGGTCATAAGCAAAGGCAGTTGCAGTAGCCAAAGCCAAAATGAGAAGGCTAATTGGAAAGGACTTCATCGTGGGCGGGAGTTGGGGCTGATCTCAGGTTCTATTTCCTAGCTCGGAGTATAATTGCTCGTGGGAGGAGTGAGGTGCCTTGCATGATAACATGGTCTCTATTTATACATGACAGTGCTTGACCTGGTAAACAATTTATGCAACAAGTTTCCCTGCAGACGACCAAGTTTTCAACGTTTCTATCTTTATTTCCCCTTTCTTAATTCCAAACAATGAACCGTTCCATAACCACTGTGACCGGGTGGCAGTCAATTCGATTTTCTCATCTCCAGCTTAAACAATGCATATTATCAGCTATGGAAGTGCTCATTCATAACTTTTACGACCTTGCATTATTCCTCCTTCACTTCTTCAGCTCTTCAGCATCAATTTGGAGCACAACGATTAAACAAGGACTGTTTTCTGAACACGGTTTCATGCGTCCAAAGTGGATTGAATTGACCCTTTTAGAGTAGGAAAAACTCTTTTCACACTCATGTTCACCATGGAAATTTTTGGGCTGCAGATATTTCCTATGAGTAATAATTAGGGGACTTCGTCTGATTTAACATCCCAAACACTGAACTTAGTAGCAATCCACATAGCAGTGATTCACTCTTCTGTTGCACAGAACTTGATTCATTAAGTACCTTTGGGAACACAAGTTCATGGGAGGTCAGAAATAAGATGCTGTTGTCCAAAGCTGCGACTGCTCTACAACCGTATGAGCAGAAAGGTTTTAAGAAAGTTAGAACTGGTAAGCAATATCTTATTCCAAATTCCAATGGCTTCTAGAACTTATATGACATCGCTTACTTGAGGATCAAGGGTGTGATTCTTTCCATGTTGGGCTGGTGGATATTAATTATGTCACCTAATTCTGTTGGAAAAACGAAGGTTCCGAAGGTTATAATTCAAAAAGGCTTTATCAACACCAAAGAATTTTAGCTGATTCCCTTGAAATTACCAAATGTCCCTCTATTTTTCTAACCTCGAAGCTCCTCTATAGATTTTCTCAGAGAAGTGGGAGAGTTGTTAAAGATGGGTAGACGATGAAGGCAACTTTCCAATCATAATTGTCATGATAGATTTTGTGCTAAGCGTTTTAAGAGACGAAAGTTGAAAAGACAGTCCCGCCGCCTTATATCTTTCAGTAATAAGATTGCTAGAAGCACAAATTTATTTGATTAATTTTACGCTGTATGATATTCCAATGCGCAGCTGCTCCCCAAAAATAAGTTTAGGAGACTTTTAGGGTCCATTCGTTTCGCAGAAAATGACTTTTGGGAAAATGTTTTCGGATTTTCCGGTGTTCGTTTCACGGAAAATGAACTAGTCGAGGAAAATGTTTTCCATCATTGGAAAAAAACAACCTTTAAAGTGAGGAAAATGTACTTCTTTCCTCTTACTTTTTTATTAATACATTTTCATTTTATTTTTATGCTTTCTTTTTTCTCTTTTTTTTTTTTAAATCGAATTTTTAATTTCTTTTCTTTTCTTTTTTTCTTTTCTTTCTTTCCTATTCATCTTCTTCTTTGGCCCGACCGGCCACGGCGGCGTCCGGCAACCGGCCGCAAGCCGGCGGCCGGCGACCTCGCCGGCCTCGCGGCCTCGCCCCAGCCGACAAGGCTCCGCCTAGATCGGGCCTCGCCGGATCGAGCGAGGCGGAGCTCGACGGCCCGGCAAAGCTCGCGGCTTGCCGGATCCGGCGAGCCTCGCCCGCGAGCTTCGCTAGGCTCTAGCGAGCCGCGAGCTCGTCGGATCGGCGGCGGAGCTCGGGCTCCCGATCCAAGCGAGCCCAAGCTCCACCGCCGATCCGGCGAGCTCGCGGCTCGCCAGCAGCCCGGCGCACTCACGGCGAGCTCGGGCGAGATCGGCCGAGCCTCGAGCTCGCCGGATTTGGCCACCGGGGTCTTGGTCGGTCGCCGGGCATGTCACGCCCGAACCCCGAGCGTGCCAACATCCCACCATGGTCATTCAAATTCGACGTTCCTAAGTTAAGTCGCCGACCCAATCAATTCTTTAATGCGTATGCGGAAGTATATTATAAAACCCCTGACAATAAAATATGGGATAGAAAAGTAGGAAGCAATTTCACAACAATACACTTAACGTAAATCAATGGAATTACAAACGAAGGCCTACAGTCAAAAGTCTACAAAAGACCGACTCTTAAAAAGGAACTGTCCTACGACCTACAAGTCAGACAAGTTCTCCAAGGCTCCAGACTTCACCTCTGCAACTCCTCAAGGCCAACCAAAGCGATCTGGTCGCTCCGTCCACAAGGGACCTGAAAATGTTGGCCCACAACGGGGAGACATCGTCTCAAAGAAATTCAACCCCTAAACCCCTATTAGAAAGAAAATACACCTCGGGTGGCCTAGCCACATCACACAGAAGACTTACCTCGTCTTACTTCCTTCCTGCAGGTTAGCACAATTTATATCACATGAACTCAAGTAATAATAAAAATTCAAACAATTGGAACGCCAACACTTTCATAGAAACCATAGATGCACTCGGCACGCATTCCAATTATTATTCACTACCACACAAGGGCATAGCCTACTTGCAATTCAGCTATCTTCTGACATTAATGCCAGGCATCGCCTCCCCCCCTTGGAGCGCGGCTTCGTCACTACGTCGACGGCATTCTCAAAGGAGCATAGATCCAGTTGGCCTAGCCTCTACTGCGATCCGAGTCACGTCACTACACTGATGGCAATCCACAAAGAATACAGGTCCAGTTGGCCTAGCCTCTACTGCGACCCGAGCCACATCACACACTGATGGCAATCAAAGGAAACACAAGTCCAGTTGGCCTAGCCACTACTGCGACCCGAGTTTTTCAATCAACACACGACAAATCAATACTAACCCTCGGACACTCTGCATTTCATTCACATACTCCAATTACAGTAATAATCCTTAAAAATCCAATTCTTGCATCAAAATCCAACACTTGGGTTTTTATGGCTAAAAACCCTATTTATCACAATCAACACTCAATTTGCCACATCCATTAATCAAATTCAAATTCTAAATGCACAGCAATGATCAGCACGAAATTCTAAGCAATTGAGGTCAAAAATAATTTTTCGAGTTTGTTTTTTTTATATTATAATAATAATCAACACTCAATTTGCCACATACATTCATCAAATTCAAATCCTAAATGCACAGCGACGATCAGCACGAAATTCTAAGCAATTGGGGTCAAAAATAATTTTTCAAGTTTTTTTTAAATAAATAATAATATTTTAATGATTTTCGGAATATAATATATTATTCCATTTTCCAGAATTTCGAAACATTAAAATAAATCACAAATAAAACCATTTAAGTCACATCAAGGCTTATATTAAATAAACATACTTAACTTTAAACTAAACACACTTAAAACTAATTAAATCTCTTAATCCAAATCACACTTAAATAAACTAAACTAACCACCTAAACATAATTAACTTAGGCTAAGCACACTTAGGGCATCATTAACCATCTAATCAAGATTTAGTGAGCTAAACTCACCGGATTAGCGAGCCGAGCGCGCCAAAACGACGGGGCCGACGCGAGGATCAACTTTCCTCAAGGTGGGCCGAGCAACCGGGGCCGGGAAGCCGGCCAAAATGGGCCAAAACCAGGCTGAAATACCCATTTTTTGCAGCAGCTGGTTGAGGGCCGACAGAAGTGGCTCGGCGGCGGTTCGAGCGTGGGGGCGGCGGAGGAGCGAGGCGGCGGCTCGGCAGTGGCTCACGGCGGCTCAGCGGGACTTCCGGCGGCGACGGTGACGGCTGGACAGGGCGGACGAACGGGCGGAGGCGCGGGGACGCTCGGGCTGAGGCGAAACGGCTAGCTGGCCGGCGGTGAGCGGGCGTGCGGCTGCGCACGCGGACGGCGGCGGATTCCAGCGACAAAGCAGGCGGCCGGCCGGCGTGCGGCTTCTGGTTTTGTCCGGCGAGCTGCTGGTTCCTTCCTCAGCTGCTGGGTTTTTTTTTTTTTTAACAAGAAGAAGATAGAGGGGGAATCAACGGAAAGGGAGAGAGGAAGGAGAGAGAAGGAAGGAAGGGGGGCCATTTCTTTTCTTTTTCTCTTTCTTTAATTCCACAAAATGGCCCACCATGACATCATCAAGTGATGTCATACCCCACTATCTCAATTTCTCCCACAACATATTCTAATAGGTTCAATTTCATTTTCCGCCGGGCATGAATTCTTGTACCTCAAATTCTTCAATTATCTCCTAATTGAACCAAATTGAAGTCCATAAAATTAATCCAATGTTACCACACTTAAATTCACATAATCACTTGATCATAAAATCAACTTAGATCCCAAAAGCACTACCAAAAGCGGGCCTACTAATTTCTCGAGTCAAATTAACCATACTTTGATTATTTTGCCGAAAAACTCGGTTTGCATGAAAAATCCTCTGAAGATGAGTCAATGTTCCTAAAATGATTTGTGACACACCATGACTTCCAATTTCTGAATTCGATCTCAATTTCACGGTTAATTTCACTCTGGCACGATATTAGCGCGTCCTGATCTACCGGGTAGCTTTTAGAAATTTCGTGCCTTTTTGACCTGTGGTTGATCAATTCAAGCCACAACGTACATCCTTGACACATTGGCGACTCTCGGTTGTCGGGAAAATCTCAAGGTTTCAAACACGGACACAGGGTACCCAAACGACAGAAAAGCCGGCCCAGTGCCGATCGACAAGAATTGTGCGATCTGGTGGAATCACCCACACTCGATCACATGCCTCTATCGAGTCGACCTATCTCCGGTCTCTAATCAATTTTTAACTGTGCCATAATGACCATTGCAGATCAACCCGGTCGAAAGGTCGTTTCTTGGTCAATTTCTCGGGTCCGATGCATTAGAATTTCTTAATGACTTCACCCAATAGATTAGTTATCCCATGAGTGATCGTTCGGGAAAAGAACTATATGCGTGCAGATGAAATGTCCATTTCAATTTATTGAAAATAGAATTGGAAATTTATTGAAAATAGAATTGGAAATTCGGGATATCACGGGCGTAGGCCATCGTCGGGCGGGGAAGGAGGCGGCGGCGGCGGAAGGAGGAGGGAGAAGGAGGAGGAAGGAGGCGGCGGCGGAGGAAGGAGGAGGAAGGAAGGAAAAGAAAAAAAAATAAAAAAAAAGAAAGAAAAAAATAAAATAAAAATAAAAATGTCGATTTTTTTAAAAAATATAAAAAATAAAATTAATTTTTGGTTAATTAAAAATATTAAAATTCAATTTTTGATAATTTTTCCCAAACAATTAAATGAGCTAGCGAACGGTGGAAAATATTTTCCACTCAAATTTTAGGTTTTGGCCGAACACCGGAAAATAGAGTCATTTTCTTGGAAAATGACTTTCAGGAAAATGTTTTCTGGAAACATGATATTTTCCGCAAAACGAACGGACCATTAAGTCAGTAATAGCGAGTCTTACAGAAGCCAATGAATTGTGTGATTTGACTGTCCGTGGTTTCTTAGGTCCATTTGGTAACGCTTTTGTTCTGGAAAACAATTTCTTTTCAAAAATAATTTTTTTTCTTTTTATCTCCTTGAACAATTTCTAAATAAAAGAACGCGTTTTGTAACTACACTAAATTTTTATTCTTTGAGTGAAAAAAGAATCGGAATGTATATGGTACGATCCACAAATTTTTTTTTTTTATAACCTATAATTTTTGATAGATATTCTTTGAGTGAAAAAGAATTGCAATGGTACGATCCACAATTCTTTGAGTGAAAAAAATTGGAATGTAACTACACTAAATTTTTTATAACCTATAATTTCTTTTAATTTTTGAAGATTTTTTTTTCTTTTCTTATTCTTCCTTGCCGCCACCACCTGCCTACTAACTGCCGCCGCTGCCAACAGCAGTTGGCAACCGCCGGCGACGGCAAGTGGCGGGCAGCGGCGGATGGCTGGTGGTGGCCAGACAACAGGGGGCAGTGGTCGAGGGTGAAGGGTGACAAGGAAAATGAAAAGAAAGTAAAAAAAGAATAAACAACTTATTTCTGGAAATTATTCCTGCGAACAAGAAACTACTTTTTCCTACTTCTTATTTCTATTGCAAATCCATTCCCCGATCACTTTTCTATTTCAAGAAATATAAAAATTAATTGATGTTATTAAATGAATTTCTATTCTTTTTTATTATGAGAAAAAAATTACTAAAACACAAAAGCAGGGACATTGCCAAACAAGCCCTTACCTTCCACATATCAAATTTTTATTACTAACAATCTTGAGTTTTCTTCCTAGGGAGAAATATCTATATTCAGAAGTTTGAATACTCATTAGTTTTCATATCATACTTTGGGCTAGTAGGCCTTTTACCTCTCTGATATTAAGATTGTGACGACCCAGACCCGGGGCAGTATGGAGGGACGAACTAAAATCGCCTGGGCATTACGCGGGCGAGGCTAAGGGCATTTCTCTTGTCCCACATCGCTTAGGGGGGGAGTCCTGGGCTAGTTTATAATGGCTTGAGCCCCTTTAATCCGTGTAACGCATTTTAAAGCCGTAAGGACTCAGTGTCCAAAGCGAACAATATTATACAGTGGGGGGTCGGTTTTCTACTAGCAGCTTTAACTATAACCTCAGCTCTCTTTATTGGTCTGACCAAGATACGACTTATTTGAAATTAATTGAATGAACACAACGCATAAAAAGAAATCTTTTAACGCATAAAAAGAAATCTTTTTGTGGTATTGATAGACTCTATAGTTCCTTAGAGAGTCAATTTCCAATTAGTGGTCATTGAGATTCATGGGCAATGCGGATTAATATGTAGGGATAGATATTACCTCTCCTTTTTCCCTTTCAAAAAAATTGAAATGATTGAAGTTTTTCTATTTGGAATTGTCTTAGGTCTAATTCCTATTACTTTAGCTGGATTATTTGTAACTGCATATTTACAATACAGACGTGGTGATCTTGTTATCATGACACAAGTACATAGGAGGTGACCAAATAGTGTGAACATCCTGGGTGCTTTATGTAACAATGGCATGAAATACTGAAGAACAGGAAGCAAATCACCAACTAGGCAAGTCTTTTAGTGGTGAAGTTGTATTTGAAACACCTAGTAAATGAATTATTTGATCTTTTCAGGATATGTTGCTCCTTCTGAAGAAACGGTCAGCCCTCAATCCCACTGCTGAGTCAATCCTGGAGATCGCTACCATATCAGATTCATGCATCTCTCAGCTGGAACGGAGGAAATTCAATCTGATTGGAGTTTTGTCAAAGCAGTTGCAGAACGATTCATCACTGGAATAAGAAATTTACTCATGGCCCCTTGAAAGCAGACTGGTCAATTGGAGAAGAAGGGGAAGAGATGTCGAGACTCGAGAGTGCTCACACTGTGGTTGATTTCTTAAAACGATAGCTCTGTTGCTCCAGTCATTGGTCCATTCCAGAACTTCTCAAACGCTGAACCATTCAGAGAACAGATTTATTTTTCTCCTTCCCTCCGCATCATGTTTTGAACTCAACTACTCCTGCACTCTCTATTCTCCGCCTGCACCAATAAAATATACGGGGCAGCATCATCCCATTTTGATTTGTTTGTGATTGCGACCGTTACTCTTCTGGTTTGCATATTTTATTGTCACGGTCAATCAGAAGAAGATTGGGGTGGCCATCGAGATTGTTTGAGGAGAAATGTTCCGCATCTGTTGCGTGAAGACTTTCAAGTTGCTGATATATCCCCGTTAGTAATGATTAATAATGTACGAATTAGCACCAAAGTACATGGCATTTACTTAGAAACCAAGCATTCCTTTTTTCTGCAAAAATCCTTGAATATGGACTTGCTTCTTTTTTGGGGTTTCGAGGCGAACAATGATAAATAGAAGCACCATAGTTTAGCTTCCGAAGGAGGCCCACAAAGGCAAGACCCGGTTAAAAAATTAAAGTGGGAGAGATTGCTGAGATGGTTCGATTATGGTGACTTACAGCCGATATCTCTGTTCAACACCTTTTAAATACTGAAACTTGAGCAACAATCAAATTTTTCTTTTCTTTGTTAAATAAAAGTACAGAAAGTATGAAGAATGTCACGACTCAAACGTTTTCTAAGCGTGAAAAGGCACCTGCTCCTTAGAAACTAAGCTAGAAGAGCTCAATTTCGTTGTAACAAGTCTCTGTTTCCATAGTTTCTTAACTTGACATTGTGATTTGCTTTTTACTTTTTAAATTATCTTGAGTAAAGTTCTAGGAGAATCTTATCTATGATAGTTTGAATACTGAAGAGTTTTGCCAATCATAATTCTTGGTAAAAGCTAGTCCTCCTTTGTGATAGCGGTCGGAATGGATGAATCGTATAAGCTCGTGCAGCATAGCTTTCGACCACGTTGGCATCACCCCAACGGAGTTGGAAACACAAGTCAAACCGTGAATTATACCTCTTTGAACGTGAATCTGCACCGGGCATACGAAACAGTAAAGCAGAAATAAAAAGACGAAAATTCCATCGGAGAAGACCACTTCCATATCAGATTAACGGAAAAGAGGACAGGTCAAAGTGATGGGTGCTTCGACGTAGCAGCTGTGGAACAATTCTTTTCTGGAGTAAGAAATTAACCAGCACACCGAAGACTTGGTACCTGTCAGGCGTTCCTTATCATAGAAACATTATACCAGGTCAGCACTACTTTCATTTATAAAAAGGAATCACGTGTCCATGCTAGACATCTCACTCCAATCTCAAGCAAAGAAAAGAAGAAGATATCCAAGCCTGTAACTCTCCTGTCTGCAACCGCAATGAAGTTTCTTCCAATTAGCCTTCTCATCTTGGCTCTAGCAACTGCCACCAGTTTTGCCTATGACCCGAGTCCTCTCCAGGACTTCTGTGTGGCCATCAATGACCCAAAAGGTTGGAGCTCTACTCAAGCGTTATTCGTATCTTTCTTTTGTTTAATGATGCTACGAGTATTTATGCGAAGGGAGTTTCTGCTTAGATAAGCCTAATAACATGAATTTTCTGTTTCTTATGCAGTATTTGTGAACGGAAAGTTTTGCAAGGACCCAAAACAAGTTACAGCAGATGATTTCCTCTTTAAGGGGTTTAGATATGCTGGTAACACTGCGAACCCACTGGGTTCAAAAGTCACACCTGCTTTCGTAGACCAATTTGCAGGACTCAACACTTTGGGCATTTCCATGGCTCGTATTGACTTCGCTCCAGGTGGCCTGAATCCTCCCCACACTCACCCTCGTGGGACTGAGATTCTGGTTGTCACTGAGGGCACACTGCTTGTCGGCTTCGTCACGTCCAACCAATTAAACAACACCTTCTTCACCAAAGTGTTGTACAAAGGGGATGTGTTTGTGTTCCCAATTGGTCTCATCCACTTCCAGCTGAACATTGGAAAGACCCCTGCATTGGCCTTTGCTGCTCTGAGCAGCCAGAACCCAGGACTCATTACCATTGCTAATGCTGTATTCGGATCAAAGCCACCCATTTCGGCTGATGTTCTCACTAAGGCCTTCCAAGTGGATAAGAAGGTTGTTGACTACCTTCAAGCGCAGTTTTGGTATGACAACAATTAGGTTGACGCATTGAACTCCAAGATGTCGAACTACCCCTGTATTCTCCATACATGATTGCTGAGATTCATAATTGGTTCCCAATAAAAGAATTCTTCTTATTGTAACTGATCGTGAACGTTTTGAGTCATAAATGATCATTCTTCATAAGAATCTCTATCTCTCTCTCTCTCTCGCACGCGCCCGGCCCCCCATGCAATGTTGGCTTCAAAAGGTTTCCATGTTCTGCCTGACGGTTACCACATGCAAACCTTGGCAAGCTGCGCGAGTGATTTTGCTGAATATACCCGTGCAATAACACGTAAAATAAAACTATGAAGTTTGGCCAAGCTATAATATTACACCAGAAAAACTTTAATAACACTATTCCTTAGCATTTAAATGTTACAGGGAACAAGCATATATTTAATTTCATGACACTGGTTAACTCATTGTTCTTTTTAGCATCTGGACTCCCTAGTGCAGACACCAGTTTTGATCATTATTAGTGACCTTGCAGAGGCATCCTTGTTAAAATTTAAGTGTGCGCGGAAGCATGGTTTTAGTATTAGTTATAGTTTTTGGTTAGTGACATGTGCAAGTGTATAGTATAATTTGTAGAGGATGGACAAGGGATAAACTAGGATAATTGAAGAATAAAGAACATGGGATATGGGAAATACTTTCATTAGTTGGATAAAATAATTTTACAATAGTTGAAGGAGGTGTTGGTGGGGAGCTACATGATGTGGTTTTTATGGGGAGCTCCCCATAAAAACCACATCATGTAGCTCCCCACCAACACCTCCTTCAACTATTGTAACATTATTTTATCTAACTATTGAAACTATTTCCCATATCTCATTTCCCTTGTTCATCCTCTACAAACTATATCATACAATTGCACACAACATCACTAACCAAAAACTATCATCAATACCAAAACCATGCTTCCGCACGCACACATCTAAAATTTCTAACAATCCTATATAGACTCTCTCTGCCTCTCGAAGGAACTCTGCGCGCATGTCATCTCTTCTTGCGTTGAAGTCGAGTGAAATAGGGAAACTGCTATTTATGGACAATGTGAAACATTTCTTTACTGCATTGGAATTATTTGGATAAATAAATGAAGATCCTCAAGATATACCACTCATGGTCATTGTAACATTTTATGGGAATGAATGGAATAAAGAGATAATTAATGTTTGGTGGCTCTATTCCAAGGTTAGTCTTAAACAAACTCTTAATCCTTACGGAAAATAAACAAACCGAAAGTGTCACGCCCCGAACCTGGAGCGCACGAACATCCCTCAATGGTCCATAGAATTGCGACGTTCTCAGGACTAGTCGCTGACCCATTCATTTTATGCACATGTGGAAGCGAATTAAACAATCTCCAGACAACAATCAACACAGGGATAGAAAAAGCAGTATGGCCAATTAACACAAGTCACACTTTATAAACACATCGGGTTTATATACATGAGTCTAAACCTAAAAGAAGCTACCAAGCTAATCCTATTGCGGACCCTACCTACTTCGGATCCGGGTCTACTACGACACCATCTGGGATGTCGATGTCTAAAAGATCGGCTACCTCTACTCCGGGCCCTTCAGCCTCGGGCCTTTGGTTCGCTGCGATATTTTCCAAAATATCGGCATCCAAGGCGGGGTCGAGTACCTCCTCATACTCGGTATCGACGGCAGGTCTGTCAAAACCGTCGAAAGGGCCCTCC
The DNA here is from genome assembly GCA_014182565.1 of Eucalyptus marginata. NCBI lineage: Eukaryota > Viridiplantae > Streptophyta > Magnoliopsida > Myrtales > Myrtaceae > Eucalyptus > Eucalyptus marginata. The sequence goes on along the minus strand of CM024592.1, from coordinate 45,810,420 downwards.
CGAACCCCGTTAGGCCGATGACGGAACCACACTTAGAAGTGATGAGGTACCAACTGAGGTAGACCCTCATCGACCCAAATGGTGATCACTACGAGCTCACGGGTCCAAGGGGTCCGTGGATGGGGAGAATGGTACACTTGGTCTCCCCCTCTCGTGGCCACCCAAAACGAACATGTCAAACTTCCATCTAAGGTCTTGTAAAATTTTAACCCACAATGAGGTGAGATAAATCTCAGTGAATCTACACCCTAAACCCCGATTAGGACGAGAATTCACCTAGAGGCAGCTTAAGCATGCACCATATAGGACTTACCTTGCCTCAGCACCTCCCTGCGCGTTAGTACATCTCATATATCATATGCATATAATTGGAACACCTCATTTCATATAACAATCAATCAGAGGGATCTCGATTATAAGGCCAAATTGTTATGACACATCCCATTCTGTGCCACACAATTTCGTCTCATAATCAGGCGTAGCTATTTCAATCACTCAAATGTGTCCCAATTATTTACGACCCAACGGCCACAGCCAACTCAATAGTCGGCGGTCATCCGGCATAACCGGGTGTCGTCCCGCCTCATCGGGCACGACAACGCTAGACGACATTCTCGAAGGAACATCGGCCCGGCCTCCCACCGTGATCGGCATCTCGTTGTCATGGGCATCTAAACTTAATCGGGCATCGCCCTCCGACTTGCATCGGGTGACGAGTTCCGATAGCGATCACACGCACATCCATATTCGGCCAAGAACATCGTGCTTTGCACTCAAATACTTCAATTTCAAATAATGGACTTGGCATATTTTTTTCGTATTAAAAATACTCAGTAAAATAATTGTGCATGGTCACATGATCAAGTCAGACCATAAAACGTGATATACTCTCATTTCAAAATTCCATGATTTTATATAGTACCTAAATATTTTTGGCGTTAAAATCCAATACCCGGTATTTTTCTAATTAAATACCATAAAATCATATTTTTGCAATAATAATTAAAAATCATCACCAAGCACACAATTGCATAATTTAGCAATTAATTTCACAAATCAACACATCCACGACGATCGTAAAATTCTAAAAACCGACTCGTCCAAGTATAATTTACGCTAATTTTCAATTAATTAAATAAATTACAAATTATTTAAATTAAACCCACTTAATTAATCTACATAAGCTAATCTAACCAACCTAAGTGAACTAATTAAATTAATCTAACCAAGCTAGCTAATTTAATATAATTAAACTAACTACATAACCTAACTAACCCCTAACTAAACTGATCTAACCAACCTAGTTCCTCTAACTAATTAACCAACTAAATAGTTACTCTAACTAAATTAACATTAATCCTAATTAGGCCTAACTAATCCCCCCTAAGTGTAATTAGCTCCATAATCAAATATTAGAATGCTAACTCATCGGATTAGCGAGCAAACGGGTTCATGGCAACGGTGGCGACGGCGATGAAATGCCGTGTCTATGGCACCTCCAAAGGAGGTCCGGAAGAGGCTGAAAACAGCCTAACACGGCTCAACCCAAAGGCTGAGATCCGGTTTAGGATTGAGCTGGATTAGGCTTGGCTTCAGGGCTAGATGGCTGCAATGGTGAGGTGGACTGATGGCGGATGGCTGGTGGACCAACGGTGGCAAGTTGGGTTGGAATTCGGACGGGAGAAGGCCGCGACTGGGCTAGACGGCGATCGAGCAGGGGCTGGCTTCGGCTCGGGGACGGGTTGGTCGCGAGGGATCGTGCTCGCGGGCGGTTGGCCTGGATGCGAGTGGGCGGGCTGGCGGTGCTGCTGGCTGTGGTGGCTTGATCCTGGATGCTTGCAACTTCAACAATGGAAGAGAATGGAGGTTTGAGGAAGGAGCAAGAAGAAGAAGAAGCTGTAGGGGTTCTGTTGGGGCTGCTTGTCGCATAAGGGGAAGAAGGAGGGAGAAGAGAGGGGGACAAGGGCCATGCAAGTCCATGCATGAGCCAATCACATTCCTCTTGAAATATCTTCCACTTGAGTGTTAGGACACCAAAGTCTTCTGCCCTCAAATGTCAATGGGTCTTCCAATGGTGATTTTCCACCATTTCCTCATCAAAATAAGCCTTTTTGGATGCCAAAAGACCCACCCTTCAGCAGCATATGAATTCCATCTAATTTCTTCTCAATTCTCCCCAATTAACTCCAATTTGATGGCCAAAATTGCTAAGGAGGCTGGCCCTACGAATTTCCACAATTTCCCTCACAAATTAATTCATTTTGAATGCTACAAAGTCCCTCAATTCTGCCCATCCGAATTTCTTGATTTAATTTTGACAAATTTTGATTTTTCCGCCAAAATTCCAGGTTGCCGAAATTTCTTCAAAGGATGAGACAATGTGGTAAAAATAAATCGTGCCAGGCCTTTACTTTCGATTCCCAAAACCGAGTTCAATTTCGTGGTTAAAATCGATCGGACTCGATTTTAGCACGACCCAACCTACCGGGTAGTTTTTAGGAATTTTAAGGCGTTTAACTCATGGTCGATAATTTCGATCCACGTTTGTGCATCTCCGACTCCTTGACGACTCTCGGTTATTATAAAAATCTCAATGTTTCAATTACAGGTGCCGGCTACAAAATCTACAGAAAATTGGGTTAATGACGTTCGACGCGAATTTTGCAATCAAGTGGAATCACCCACAATTTAATTATGCCATTCCATCGAATCGACCTATCGCTGGTCTATAATCGATTATAATGGTGCCGTATTGACCTTTGCCAATTAGCATGGTCGAGCAGTCGATTTATGATCGAATTCTCAAGTTTGTCACATTTTTATCCATAATCAGGCGCAGCTATTTCAATCACTCAAGTGTGTCCCAATTATTTACGACCCAACGGCCACAGCCAACTCAATAGTCGGCGGTCATCCAGCATAACCGGGTGTCGTCCCGCCTCATCGGGCACGGCAACGCCAGACGACATTCTCGAAGGAACATCGGCCCGGCCTCCACTGTGATCGGCATCTGTTGTCATGCGCATCTAAACTTAATCAGGCATCGCCCCTCCGACTTGCATCGGGTGACGGGTTTCGATAGCGATCACAGGCACATCCATATTCGGCCAAGAACATCATGCTTTGCACTCAAATACTTCCATTTCAAATAATGGACTTGGCATATTTTCTTCGTATTAAAAATACTCAGTAAAATAATTGTGCATGGTCACATGATCAAGTCAGACCATAAAACGTGATATACTCTCATTTCAAAATTCCATGATTTTATATAGTACCTAAAATATTTTTGGCGTTAAAATCCAATACCCGGTATTTTTCTAATTAAATACCATAAAATCATATTTTTGCAATAATAATTAAAAATCATCACCAAGCACACAATTGCATAATTTAGCAATTAATTTCACAAATCAACACATCCACGACGATCAGCGTAAAATTCTAAAAACCGACTGTCCAAGTATAATTTACGCTAATTTTCAATTAATTAAATAAATTACAAATTATTTAAATTAAACCCACTTAATTAATCTACATAAGCTAATCTAACCAACCTAAGTGAACTAATTAAATTAATCTAACCAAGCTAGCTAATTTAATCTAATTAAACTAACTACATAACCTAACTAACCCCTAACTAAACTGATCTAACCAACCTAGTTCCTCTAACTAATTAACCAACTAAATAGTTACTCTAACTAAATTAACATTAATCCTAATTAGGCCTAACTAATCCCCCTAAGTGTAATTAGCTCCATAATCAAATATTAGAATGTCACGCCCCGAACCTCGAGCACGTACACATCCCTCGGTGGTCGATAGAATTTTGCGACGTTCCCAGGACTCGTCGCCGACCCTTTATTTTTATTGCACATGCGGAAGCGAATTACTAATCCCCGACCTCAACAAACATGGGATAGAAAAGCAGGACAACAATTTCAAATCAAATACACTTTTATAAACACTTCGAGCTTATACAGAAGGTCTATGTCATAAAGAACTACTGAGCCACCTATGCTCCTGACCCTTTCGCTTCAAGCTCCTGGCTCTTCACACTAGGGACCTGAAAATGGTTATTCAATAACCAGTGAGATACAAATCTCAGCGAGTTCCACCCCTAAGCCCCGGTTAGTACACCAACTCAACTCAGGGTATCTATCCATAACAACCCCACCACAAGCAACAACCAACAGTCGATTCGCATACAACCTTACCTGGTATGCCATACCTTGCACGTTATAATTCAGCACGATACACGCAATGCACATGACCATTAGATGATGCAGTTCATCAATCACACACGAGTCGTATCATAAGCGATCTCATCTGGCCATTGCCACACCCTGCACATTATCGATTCATGTGTGCATACCATAAACGATGTGATTCACTCATGCATATAATTAATGCATATAATAATTTCACACATCAATGCATCAATTCGGATCGAGACATCGATCAATCGACTCGCCGATTCCATGTCAATCCGACCATTCTCCTGGTCGTCTCCCTTATTCGGTCTCAAATCTTACTCACGGCTCCACGAGCACGGTCTACCAAATTTCTTAGCAACAATTTACGGTCCAAAGGACACAACCTATCTTTAGGTGGCAAATTACGGCCCAGTGGGCGCGACCTTTAATAGGTGGCAGGTTACGGCCTTATCAAGCGCGACCCTTATCGGGTGGCAAATTACAGCCCAGTGGGCGCGACCTTTAATAGGTGGCAGGTTACGGCCTTATCAGGCGCGACCCTTATCGGGTGGCAAATTACGGCCCAATGGGCGCGACCTTTAATAGGTGGCAGGTTATGGCCTTATCAAGCGCGACCCTTATCGGGTGGCAAATTACGGCCTAACGGGCGCGACCGATTCCAAATTCGGTGGCAGAACTCGGCCCCACTGGCATAATTTAGGTTAAGTGGTCCTCACGGCCCCACTAACTTTAACAGCCCACAAATCCATTTTGACGTTGTAAACCGACGCCCGGTATTTTCTAATTAAAAATACCTATATATCACAATCATCACACAATTACACCATTCAACAATCAATTCATGCGGATGCCCATGCATTTACACATCCATTCACCTCATAAATTCAACACACATGAATTTAGACAACTTTTCGCATTCTGGATGAACAGTGCACATGAACAGTACTTTGTGAACAGTACTCGTGAACAGTGCGCGTGAACAGTATTTTGTGAATAGTGTCGCGTGAACAGTAATTTTCCAGAATTCAATAAACAATAAATTATATTCAAAAATCATTAAAACAATGATTAAATTAAGGAAACCAATCAATTAAGATAAACATGCTTAATTAACCACATAAACCACATTAAGCAAATAAAACAAGATTAAGCTAGACTAATCGAATCCATTAATCTAACCACCTATCTTAGGACTAATACAACTTAATTAAATCACTTAAACTAGAATTAAATCTAACTAAACCAACCCTAAGCAAGTTTAGGCACTAATCGAAGGATTAGGAGCTAAACTCACCCGTTAAGCGGGCCGGAGGCACCGACGCGGCGGCGACGATGGAGGCGACGCTCCGGGACCTCTACCACGACGATCTAAGGTGGTCCCAAGCTCAACACAGCAACCACAGCTCGAACTCCCACTGAAACTTCTGAAAAACAGCTCTGCCGGAGAAGAAAACAAGTTGGACGGCTTGGCCGGAGCTCCGGCGAAGGGGGTGGCCGACAACCGGCGGCACCAGGAGGTCTTGGGGGTCTTGCTGGAGGTTGGGATGGGCGGAGGAATGGCTGGAATGGAAGAAAAATGGCCGAAACCTCGAAACAGTGCAGGCTGCAGGCGGACCGACGGACCGGCGACAGGCGGCTTGCGACGGCCGTACAGGACGGAAGGCGACTCCGTTCGGGACGAAATCAGTCTTGTTGGAACGGTCTGTCTCTCCCGGTCACGGTGATAGGTGGCTCGTTCTGTGATTCAACCGGGAAGACCACTTTTGACTCGATTCTTCACCGAAGGGTCAGCTGGAGCAGAAACTGGAAGAGAGGGAGAACGAGGGAGAGAGATGGTCGACCGGTTTGGGGCTGAAGAGGAGGAGAGAGAGTGATGGGAGAGCTGCCATCAAGGCCTCATTAAGGCCATTCAATGCTTGCTCCACTTCCCCATGCACATCACCTCCTCTTTCTCTCTCTTGCTTTGCCCTTATCCACAAGCTTTTAGGGGCAATTTGGTCATTTCCACCTTGCACAAATTACCAATCTATCCTTGGGCTGAAATTGGTGGATGGGCCTAAGAAATGGGCTTGGCCATGAATAGGAGTGGGCTTGGGAATTTATTGGGCTTTGAAATGGTTAAGGCTTGGCCCATGGGCTTAGAAGATGAATAGTTGGTTTGGCCCAATGGGCTCACTTGCTTGTTTTGGGCCCATCATGGGCTGTCCCACCTTGGGCCTAAGGCCCACACTAGCTTGGCCCGGCCCACGTCCTCACGGGCTCGCTTCCTCGGTCCGAAAATCCCTTTTTCAATTGCTCGGCTTAACTAGCTCTGTCGACTGTTTGAAGTAGCTTCATCCAAAGTCCGTCCCGGACATTCCCGATAATTCGAAGTCCAGTCCTAAGTTCTCTTGCCATGTCAATTTCGCCCTAATGCCATTTTGGTTATAACTCGGGCGACGGGCGGCTCGGAGGGGATTCACGCGTAACCGACTCGTGCCAAACCACGTTCAAGACATCTCGACGCATGGACGTCCTTGACTGCATGAAATCACGGAGGATAGATTCTTATTTCAAAGTACACGATCACTAAGGATCGACATAGGGTCGTTCGCGGGTTCGATAACGATAGACGGAATCACCCGTCGTTCCATTATGTTCTGTCCGCGAATCAACTTCTATTCGTCCTTTGAATCGGCCTGCCTATCTACAGGATCATCCTCACGCAAGTCTCACGGTCAAGTCGTTTTCCCAGGTCGAGTCCTTTAGTCGTATGAGTTCTGTCCTCATTAGCCTTTCCCCTCAAGGTCAGTATCTCAGGAGTGATCAATTCCGAGTGAGATCAACCAACAATGCATTAACGAAATTCACATTCATCCATCCTTCAGAGGACTCGAATTTCAGGATGTCACATAGAATGCTAACTCATCGGATTAGCGAGCAAATGGGTTCATGGCAACGGTGGCGACGGCGATGAAATGCCGTGTCTATGGCACCTCCAAAGGAGGTCCGGAAGAGGCTGAAAACAGCCTAACACGGCTCAACCCAAAGGCTGAGATCCGGTTTAGGATTGAGCTGGATTAGGCTTGGCTTCGGGGCTAGACGGCTGCAATGGTGAGGTGGACTGATGGCGGATGGCTGGTGGACCAACGGTGGCAAGTTGGGTTGGAATTCGGACGGGAGAAGGCCGCGACTAGGCTAGACGGCGATCGAGCAGGGGCTGGCTTCGGCTCGGGGACGGGTTGGTCGCGAGGGATCATGCTCGCGGGCGGTTGGCCTGGATGCGAGTGGGCGGGCTGGCGGTGCTGCTGGCTGTGGTGGCTTGATCCTGGATGCTTGCAACTTCAACAATGGAAGAGAATGGAGGTTTGAGGAAGGAGCAAGAAGAAGAAGAAGCTGCAGGGGTTCTGTTGGGGCTGCTTGTCGCATAAGGGGAAGAAGGAGGGAGAAGAGAGGGGGACAAGGGCCATGCAAGTCCATGCATGAGCCAATCACATTCCTCTTGAAATATCTTCCACTTGAGTGTTAGGACACCAAAGTCTTCTGCCCTCAAATGTCAAGGGGTCTTCCAATGGTGATTTTCCACCATTTCCTCATCCAAAATAACCCTTTTTGGATGCCAAAAGACCCACCCTTCAGCAGCATATGAATTCCATCTAATTTCTTCTCAATTCTCCCCAATTAACTCCAATTTGATGGCCAAAATTGCTAAGGAGGCTGGCCCTACGAATTTCCACAATTTCCCTCACAAATTAATTCATTTTGAATGCTACAAAGTCCCTCAATTTTGCCCATCCGAATTTCTTGATTTAATTTTGACAAATTTTGATTTTTCCGCCAAAATTCCAGGTCGCCGAAATTTCTTCAAAGGATGAGACAATGTGGTAAAAATAAATCGTGCCAGGCCTTTACTTTCGATTCCCAAAACCGAGTTCAATTTCGTGGTTAAAATCGATCGGACTCGATTTTAGCACGACCCAACCTACCGGGTAGTTTTTAGGAATTTTAAGGCGTTTAACTCATGGTCGATAATTTCGATCCACGTTTGTGCATCTCCGACTCCTTGACGACTCTCGGTTATTATAAAAATCTCAATGTTTCAATTACAGGTGCCGGCTACAAAATCTACAGAAAATTGGGTTAATGCCGTTCGACGCGAATTTTGCAATCAAATGGAATGACCCACAATTTAATTATGCCATTCCATCGAATCGACCTATCGCTGGTCTATAATCGATTATAATGGTGCCGTATTGACCTTTGCCAATTAGCATGGTCGAGGCCAGTCGATTTCGATCGAATTCTCAAGTTTGTCACATTTTTATCCATTAACGGCTTCACCATATAGAATAGTTATCTCGTGATTGATCAGCTTTGAAAAAAAGGACCATAGGCGCGTCGAAATGCCCATTTCATTTAATCAGGACAGGGTTGAAAATTCAGGATGTCACACAAAGTGAGGAAGAAAATTGCATAAGACGCAGCTCTATATCAGAATCATGAAATTGCGTGACTTAAACAATGCTATGAAGGCAAAATTATTCACAAGCTGATATTTGAGATTGGTGCAGGTGATCAAGTAATATGTCTCGTTTGGAAAGATAGAGACCTGGAGCGAGCAACATGGAAAGAGACCTTGAATCGGTTTTTATCTGAGCCCTCTAAATATTTACGAGAGTGAGGGAGAAATCTGATCATAAATCGAATAACAAACAAATGTACTAGTACCCAAAAGTCAGCATGTTATTGGAAAGAATTCTTCCTTGTAATGTAATGAACAAACACAATTACTCTCGTGAACATCTGCCTAATGGTTGTCAAACCAGTTCTGTGCTTGCAAATAAGTGATCAGTTTGTTGTCCACTTGGAAAGCCTTTGTAAGGACATCAACATTGATCAGTGGCTTCGATCCAAAGACTGAATTTGCTATGGTTATGAGACCAGGATTCTGGCTGCTCAAGAAAGCAAAGGCCAGTGCATTAGCTTGTCCAATATTCAGCTGGAAATGAATGAGGCCTTGTGGAAACACGAAAACATCTCCTTTGGTCAAGACTTTGGTGAAGAGAGTATTGTTCAATTGGTTGGATGTGACAAAACCGACGTAGAGTGTACCCTCCACGACCACTAGCATCTCGGTGCCACGAGGATGGATGTGGGGAGGGTTTAGACCGTACGGAGCAAAGTCAAGGCGGGCCATGGCGATGCCAAGAGTGTTGAGTCCTGGGAATTGGTCGACAAAGGCAGTCGTTACTTTGGATCCGAGCGGATTCGATGTGTTCCCAGGATATCTGAACTTTGTGAAGGAGAAATCATCTGCTACGGCAAGCTTTGGATCCTTGCAGAACTTTCCATTCACAAGCACCGCCGAGTTGCTGTCGTTGATTTGCTACACAGAAGTCCTGAAGAGGACTTGGGCGGAGGCAAAGGCATGAGATGATGCCAAAGCCAAGAGGACAAATGTTAGAAGGAACTTCATCATGGAATGTTTTCCGAGCTTCGATTAGTCTGTCTCGGAAATTCTGTTCTGTTGAGGATTGTTGTGAAACGCGGCTCATCTATTTATAGTAGTTAGTCATTTGACTTAGTCCCAGTCAACAGGCCTGCAGGAAGCAGCTGAAGCAAGGAACAGTGCTAAGTCTATAACAATTGTTTATTCTTCCGTGTGATTGGTGAACAATTCTCTAACTTCAACCACCTCTTGTTTCTAAACCCGGTCTTATTGAGAATTAGTCATTCGATGAAGCATTCCCACTTTACTTTTCGTCTTTTTACATTCTCAGATTTTTAACTTTAGACGCCATGTTCAAATTTTACATTCTCACTGCCCCTATTTGATTGCTGTGATTATATTGGAGGGAGAATCGATCTGTACTCTAGGCTATCTAACAACATAAAGAGAACAATTTATTTTTCACTTGATCTCCAAGGATAACCTTATTTGGTGGATGTTATGGGAAAATCGATCTTCAGGACTACTATTGAAAAGTTATATACTTGATGATATTCTCGGTAATCTTCTTGGGGAATCATATCGATAGTAGTTTGAACAGTGAAAAGTTTGTCGGGTTATAATTTTGGTGGAAGCCAGTCGTCCCAATGATAAGGTGTAAAATTTGGCATGTAGATATGGATGGACCATATGAGTTTTGTGAAATATAGGTTTACAACATGTTCACAGCAGCAAATTTAAAAACGAGTCAAACCATTCATTTTACCTCTCCGATGCAATTCAAACAGATTTTGATTATTAATCTTATATCATCCAGATGGTGTGAAAACCCTGCATGTTTTATATGAGAAAGTAAACATAATGTCTGTAGGAAGTAATTCGGCAGCTTGGCAAGTGTTTCATGGTGAAGGATGGAGATGCATGTGAAAACACTTGTACCTACATCATTTTCATTTGACAGTTTGGTATGATCATCCGAAGCACTTCCAGAAGAATTGGCCCTCGCTCCATCCAGCTGAATCCACATAGGACGTCAAAACAGTAAAGAAGTAGGAAACCGAAGATTTACATATTATTGAAGAAGTCCACTTCCATATCAGATATCATGCTTTTTCTTAACAGGGAAAGAGGATAGGTCAAAGAAAGGGGCATTTTGTTGCGGCAGTTGTGGAACAATTCATCTCTCGATAGAAGACTTGGTATAGCTGTAGATCTGGGAAGTGTTGCTTGTCAAGGAAAATCAAATACCGGGTCAATAACACCGTCATCTATAAAAGGGGGTCATGTGTCCATGCAAAACATGTACTCTCATCTCAAGCAAACAAAAGAAGAGGTAGATATCAAAGCCCTGACCAGAGACTACCCTGTCCACCACAATGAAGTTTCTTCCAATTAGCCTTCTCATCTTGGCTCTAGCAACTGCCACCAGTTTTGCCTATGACCCGAGTCCTCTCCAGGACTTCTGTGTGGCCATCAATGACCCAGAAGGTTGGAGCTCTACTCAAGCGTTATTCGTATCTTTCTTTTTGTTTGATGATGCTACGAGTATTTATGCGAAGGGAGTTTCTGTTAGATAAGCCTAATAACATGAATTTTCTGTTTCTTATGCAGTATTTGTGAACGGAAAGTTTTGCAAGGACCCAAAACAAGTTACAGCAGATGATTTCCTCTTTAAGGGGTTTAGATATGCTGGTAACACTGCGAACCCACTGGGTTCAAAAGTCACACCTGCTTTCGTAGACCAATTTGCAGGACTCAACACTTTGGGCATTTCCATGGCTCGTATTGACTTCGCTCCAGGTGGCCTGAATCCTCCCCACACTCACCCTCGTGGGACTGAGATTCTGGTTGTCACTGAGGGCACACTGCTTGTCGGCTTCGTCACGTCCAACCAATTAAACAACACCTTCTTCACCAAAGTGTTGTACAAAGGGGATGTGTTTGTGTTCCCAATTGGTCTCATCCACTTCCAGCTGAACATTGGAAAGACCCCTGCATTGGCCTTTGCTGCTCTGAGCAGCCAGAACCCAGGACTCATTACCATTGCTAATGCTGTATTCGGATCAAAGCCACCCATTTCGGCTGATGTTCTCACCAAGGCCTTCCAAGTGGACAAGAAGGTTGTTGACTACCTTCAAGCGCAGTTTTGGTATGACAACAATTAGGTTGACGCATTGAACTCCAAGATGTTGAACTACCCCTGTATTCTCCATACGTGATTGCTGAGATTCATAATTGGTTCCCAATAAAAGAATTCTTCTTATTGTAACTGATCGTGAACGTTTTGAGTCATAAATGATCATTCTTCATAAGAATCTCTCTCTCTCTCTCTCTCTCTCTCTCTCTCTCTCTCTCTCTCTCTCTCTCACGAGCCCGGCCCCCCATGCAATGTTGGCTTCAAAAGGTTTCCATGTTCTGCCTGACCGTTACCACATGCAAACCTTGGCAAGCTGCGCGAGTGATTTTGCTGAATATACCCGTGCAATAACACGTAAAATAAAACTATGAAGTTTGGCCAAGCTATAATCTTACATCGGAAAAGCTTTAATAACACTATTCCTTAGCATTAAAATGTTACAGGGAACAAGCATATATTTAATTTCATGACACTGGTTAACTCATTGTTCTTTTTAGCATCTGGACTCCCTAGTACAAACACCAGTTTTGAGCATTATCATTGGCCTTGCAGAGGCATCCTATATAGACTCTCTCTGCCTCTCGAAGGAACTCTGCGTGCATGTCATCTCTTCTTGCGTTGAAGTCGAGTGAAATAGGGAAACTGCTATTTATGGACAATGTGAAACATTTCTTTATTGCATTGGAATTATTTGGATAAATAAATGGAGATCCTCAAGATATACCACTCATGGTCATTGCAACATTTTATAGGCGTGAATGGAATAAAGAGATAATTAATGTTTGGTGGCCCTATTCCAAGGTCACTCTTAAACAAACTCTTAATCCTTACGGAAAATAAACAAACCCAAAGTGTCACGCCCCGAACCTGGAGCGCACGAACATCCCTCAATGGTCGATAGAATTACGACGTTCTCATGACGAGTTGCCGACCCATTCATTTTATGCACATGTGGAAGCGAATTAAACAATCTCCAGACAACAATCAACACAGGGATAGGAAAAGCAGGATGGCCAATTAACACAAGTCACACTTTATAAACACATCAGGTTTATATACATGAGTCTAAACCTAAAAGAAGCTACCAAGCTAATCCTATCCCGAACCCTACCTACTTGGGATCCGGGTCTACTACGACACCATCTGGGATGTCGATGTCTAAAAGATCGGCTACCTCTACTCCGGGCCCTTCAGCCTCGGGCCTTTGGTTCGTTGCGATATTTTCCAAAATATCGGCATCCACGGCGGGGTCGAGTACCTCCTCATACTCAGTATCGACGGTAGGTCTGTCAAAACCGTCCAAAGGGCCCTTCCAAACCCCGTTAGGCCGGTGACAGAACCACACTTTGAAGTGATGAGGTACCAACTGAGGTAGACCCTCATCGACCCAAATGGTGATCACTACGAGCTCACGGGTCCAAGGGGTCCGTGGATGGGGAGAAGGGTACGCTTGGTCTCTGCCTCTCGTGGCCACCCAAAACGAACGTGTCAAACTTCCATCTAAGGACCTGTAAAATTTTAAACCACGATGGGGTGAAATAAATCTCAATGAATTTACACCCTAAACCCCAATTATGACGAGAACTCACCTAGAGGCAGCTTAAACATGCACCATATAGGACTTACCTCGCCTCAGCACCTCCCTGCGTGTTAGTATATCTCATATATCATATGCATACAGTCAATGCATTCAATAATTGGAACACCTCATTTTCATATAATAATCAATCACAGGGATCCCGATTATAAGGCCAAATTGTTATGACACGACCCATTCCGTGCAACACAATTTCGTCCCATAATCAGGCGCAGCTATTTCAATCACTCAAGTGTGTCCCAATTATTTACGACCCAATGGCCACGGCCAACTCAATAGTTGGCAGTCATCCGGCATAACTGGGTGTCGTCCCGCTTCATCGGGCACGGCAACGCCAAACGACATTCCCGAAGGAACATCGGCCCAACCTCCATTATGATCGGCATCCGCTGTCATGGGCATCTAAACTTAATCAGGCATCGCCTCCCCGACTTTCATCGGGTGATGGGTTCCGATAGCGATCACACGCACATCCATATTCAGCCAAGAACATCGTGCTTTGCACTCAAATACTTCCATTTCAAATAATGGACTTGGCATATTTTCTTCGTATTAAAAATACTCAGTAAAATAATTGTGCATGGTCACACGATCAAGTCAGACCATAAAATGTGATATACTCTCATTTCAAAATTCCATGATTTTATATAGTACCTAAAATATTTTTGGCGTTAAAATCCAATACCCGGTATTTTTCTAATTAAATACCATAAAATCATATTTTTGCAATAATAATTAAAAATCATCACCAAGCACACAATTGCATAATTTAGCAATTAATTTCACAAATCAACACATCCACGACGATCAGCGTAAAATTCTAATAACCGGCTCTCCCGGTATAATTGACGCTAATTTGCAATTAATTAAATAAATTACAAATTATTTAAATTAAACCCACTTAATTAATCTACATAAGCTAATCTAACCAACCTAAGTGAACTAATTAAATTAATCTGACAAAGCTAACTAATTTAATCTAATTAAACTAACTACATAACCTAACTAACCCCTAACTAAACTAATCTAACCAACCTTGTTCCTCTAACTAATTAACCAACTAAATAGTTACTCTAACTAAATTAACATTAATCCTAATTAGGCCTAACTAATCCCCCTAAGTGTAATTAGCTCCATAATCAAATATTAGAATGCTAACTCACCGGATTAGCGAGCAAACAAGTTCACGGCAACGGTGGCGACGGCGGTGAAATGTCGTGTCTATGGCACTGCCAAAGGAGGTCCGGAAGAGGCTGAAAACAGCCTAACACGGCTCAACCCAAGCTGAGATCCGGTTTAGGATTGAGCTGGATTAGGCTCGGCTTGGGGGCTAGACGGCTGCGATGGTGAGGTGGATTGATGGCGGATGGCTGGTGGACCAACGGTGGCAAGTTGGGGTGGAATTCGGACGGGAGAAGGCCGCGACTGGGCTAGACGGCGATCGAGCAGGGGCTGGCTTCAGCTCGGGGATGGGTTGGTCGCGAGGGATTGTGCTCGCGGGCGGTTGGCCTGGATGCGAGTGGGCGGGCTGGCGGTGCTTCTGGCTGTGGTGGCTTGATCCTGGATGCTTGCAACTTCAACAATGGAAGAGAATGGAGGTTTGAGGAAGGAGCAAGAAGAAGAAGAAGCTGCAGGGGTTCTCGTTGGGGCTGCTTGTCGCATAAGGGGAAGAAGGAGGGAGAAGAGAGGGGGACAAGGGCCATGCAAGTCCATGCATGAGCCAATCACATTCCTCTTGAAATATCTTCCACTTGAGTGTTAGGACACCAAAGTCTTCTGCCCTCAAATGTCAAGGGGTCTTCCAATGGTGATTTTCCACCATTTCCTCATCCAAAATAAGCCTTTTTGGATGCCAAAAGACCCACCCTTCAGCAGCATATGAATTCCATCTAATTTCTTCTCAATTCTCCCCAATTAACTCCAATTTGATGGCCAAAATTGCTGAGGAGGCTGCCCCTACGAATTTCCACAATTTCCCTCACAAACTAATTCATTTTGAATGCTACAAAGTCCCTCAATTTTGCCCATCCGAATTTCTTGATTTAATTTTGCCAAATTTGATTTTTCCGCCAAAATTCCGGGTGGCCGAAATTTCTTCAAAGGATGAGACAATGTCCTAAAAATAAATCGTGACAAGCCCGAACTTTCGATTCCCAAAACCGAGTTCAAATTCGTGGTTAAAATCGACCGGACTCGATTTTAGCACGACCCAACCTACCGGGTAGTTTTTAGGAATTTTAAGGCGTTTAAATCATGGTCGATAATTTCGATCCACGTTTGTGCATCTCCAACTCCTTGACGACTCTCGGTTATTATAAAAATCTCAATGTTTCAATTACAGGTGCCGGCTACAAAATCTACAGAAAATTGGGTTAATGCCGTTCGACGCGAATTTTGCAATCAAGTGGAATCACCCACAATTTAATTATGCCATTCCATCGAATCGACCTATCCCTGGTCTATAATCGATTATAATGGTGCCGTATTGACCTTTGCCAATTAGCATAGTCAAGCAGTTGATTTCTGATCGAATTCTCAAGTTTGTCACATTTTTATCCATTAACGGCTTCACCATATAGAATAGTTATCTCGTGATTGATCAGCTTTGAGAAAAAGGACCATAGGCGCGTCGAAATGCCCATTTCATTTAATCGGGATAGGGTTGAAAATTCAAGATGTCACACAAAGTGAGGAAGAAAATTGCATAAGACGCAGCTCTATATCAGAATCATGAAATTGCGTGACTTAAACAATGCTATGAAAGCAAAATTATTCACAAGCTGATATTTGAGATTGGTCTGGAGTGATCAAGTAATATGTCTCGCTTGGAAAGACAGAGACCTGGAGCGAGCAACATGGAAAGAGGCCTTGAATCGGTTTTTATCTGAGCCCTCCAAATATTTACGAGAGTGAGAGAGAAATCTGATCATAAATCGAATAACAAACAAATGTACTAGTACCCAAAAGTCAGCATGTTATTGGAAAGAATTCTTCTTTGTAATGTAATGAACAAACACAATTACTCTCGTGAACATCTGCCTAATGGTTGTCAAACCAGTTCTGTGCTTGCAAATAAGTGATCAGTTTGTTGTCCACTTGGAAAGCCTTTGTAAGGACATCAACATTGATCAGTGGCTTCGATCCAAAGACTGAATTTGCTATGGTTATGAGACCAGGATTCTGGCTGCTCAAGAAAGCAAAGGCCAGTGCATTAGCTTGTCCAATATTCAGCTGGAAATGAATGAGGCCTTGTGGAAACACGAAAACATCTCCTTTGGTCAAGACTTTGGTGAAGAGAGTATTGTTCAATTGGTTGGATGTGACAAAACCGACGTAGAGTGTACCCTCCACGACCACTAGCATCTCGGTGCCACGAGGATGGATGTGGGGAGGGTTTAGACCGTACGGAGCAAAGTCAAGGCGGGCCATGGCGATGCCAAGAGTGTTGAGTCCTGGGAATTGGTCGACAAAGGCAGTCGTTACTTTGGATCCGAGCGGATTCGATGTGTTCCCAGGATATCTGAACTTTGTGAAGGAGAAATCATCTGCTACGGCAAGCTTTGGATCCTTGCAGAACTTTCCATTCACAAGCACCGCCGAGTTGCTGTCGTTGATTTGCTACACAGAAGTCCTGAAGAGGACTTGGCGCGGAGGCAAAGGCATGAGATGATGCCAAAGCCAAGAGGACAAATGTTAGAAGGAACTTCATCATGGAATGTTTTCCGAGCTTCGATTAGTCTGTCTCGGAAATTCTGTTCTGTTGAGGATTGTTGTGAAACGCGGCTCATCTACTTATAGTAGTTAGTCATTTGACTTAGTCCCAGTCAACAGGCCTGCAGGAAGCAGCTGAAGCAAGGAACAGTGCTAAGTCTATAACAATTGTTTATTCTTCCGTGTGATTGGTGAACAATTCTCTAACTTCAACCACCTCTTGTTTCTAAATCCGGTCTTATTGAGAATTAGTCAAGCGATCAAGCATTCCCACTTTACTTTTCGTCTTTTTACATTCCCAGATTTTAAATTTTACATTCTCATTACCCCTGTTTGATTGCTGTGATTATATTGGAGGGAGAATCTCTGTACTCTAGGCTATCAAACGAAATAAAGCGAACAATTTACTTTTCACACGATCTCCATGGATTAGCCTCATTTGTTGGATGTTTTCGAAAAATCCATCTTTAGGACGACCATCGAAAAATTATGTACTTGATGATATCCTCGGTAACCTTCTTGGAAATTTTTATCGATAGTAGTTTGAATAGTGAAGAGTTTGTCGGGTTGTACTTTTGGTGGAAGCCCGTGGTCCTTATAATAAGGTGTAAAATTTAGAATGTAGAGATGGATGAATCATATGAGTTTGTGAAATATAGGTTTACAACACGTTCACGGCAACAAATTTGAAAGTGAGTCAAACCATGCATTTTACCTCTCCAATCCAATGATTGTGATCAAAGAGATTCTGATTATAAATCTTGTCACGGAAGTACGCATCAACTAGATGGTGTGAAAACCTTGCATACTTTGTATAACAAAGTAAACACAATATCTATAGGAATCAAATCGACAACTTGGTAAGTGTTTTCATGGTAAGGGATGGAGATGCAAGCGAAAACATTGTTCCTCCATCGTTTTCAATTGGCAGATTGATTTGGTCATACGAAGCAATTAAGAGAATAATTGGCCCTCTCTCCATCCAGCTGAACTTGAATACGCGTAGGACATCAAAACAGTAAAGAAAACCGAAGATTTACATATTATTGAGGAAGTCCAGCTGAACTTGAATACGTGTAGGACATCAAAACAGTAAAGAAAACCGAAGATTTACATATTATTGAAGAAGTCCACTTCCAAATGAGATATCATGCCTTTTCTTATCAGGGAAAGAGGATGGGTCAAAGAAAGGGACATTCTGTTGGAGCAGTTGTGGAATAATTCATATCTTGGAATAAGTAATTAACTACCACATAGGAGACTTGGTATAGTTATAGATCTGGGAACGTTGCTTATGACGGAAAATGAAATACAGGGTCAACACCACCATCATCTATAAAAAGGGGTCATGTCTCCATGCAAAACATGTACTCTCATCTCAAGCAAACAAAAGAAGAGGTAGATATCAAAGACCTGACCAGAGACTACCCTGTCCACCACAATGAAGTTTCTTCCGATTACCCTTCTCATCTTGGCTCTAGCAACTGCCACCGCTTTTGCCTATGACCCGAGTCCTCTCCAGGACTTCTGTGTGGCCATCAATGACCCAAAAGGTTGGAGCTCTACTCAAGCGTTATTCGTATCTTTCTTTTTGTTTAATGATGCTACGAGTGTTTATGCGAAGGGAGTTTCTGCTTAGATAAGCCTAATAACATGAATTTTCTGTTTCTTATGCAGTATTTGTGAATGGAAAGTTTTGCAAGGACCCAAAACAAGTTACAGCAGATGATTTCCTCTTTAAGGGGTTTAGATATGCTGGTAACACTGCGAACCCACTGGGTTCAAAAGTCACACCTGCTTTCGTAGACCAATTTGCAGGACTCAACACTTTGGGCATTTCCATGGCTCGTATTGACTTCGCTCCAGGTGGCCTGAATCCTCCCCACACTCACCCTCGTGGGACTGAGATTCTGGTTGTCACTGAGGGCACACTGCTTGTCGGCTTCGTCACGTCCAACCAATTAAACAACACCTTCTTCACCAAAGTGTTGTACAAAGGGGATGTGTTTGTGTTCCCAATTGGTCTCATCCACTTCCAGCTGAACATTGGAAAGAACCCTGCATTGGCCTTTGCTGCTCTGAGCAGCCAGAACCCAGGACTGATTACCATTGCTAATGCCGTTTTCGGATCAAAGCCACCCATTTCGGCTGATGTTCTCACCAAGGCCTTCCAAGTGGATAAGAAGGTTGTTGACTACCTTCAAGCGCAGTTTTGGTATGACAACAATTAGGTTGAGGCGTTGAAGTCCAAGATGTCGAACTACCCCTGTATTCTCCATACATGATTGCTGAGATTGATAATTGGTTCCCAATAAAAGAATTCTTCTTATTGTAACTGATCGTGAACGTTTTGAGTCATAAATGATCATTCTTCATAAGAATCTCTCTCTCTCTCTCTCGCACTAGCCCGGCCCCCCATGCAATGTTGGCTTCAAAAGGTTTCCATGTTCTGCCTGACCGTTACCACATGCAAACCTTGGCAAGCTGCGCGAGTGATTTTGCTGAATATACCCGTGCAATAACACGTAAAATAAAACTATGAAGTTTGGCCAAGCTATAATATTACATCAGAAAAACTTTAATAACACTATTCCTTAGCATTTAAATGTTACAGGGAACAAGCATATATTTAATTTCATGACACTGGTTAACTCATTGTTCTTTTTAGCATCTCGACTCCCTAGTACAAACACCAGTTTTGAGCATTATCAGTGGCCTTGCAGAGGCATCCTATATAGACTCTCTCTGCCTCTCGAAGGAACTCTGCGCGCATGTCATCTCTTCTTGCGTTGAAGTCGAGTGAAATAGGGAAACTGCTATTTATGGACAATGTGAAACATTTCTTTACTGCATTGGAATTATTTGGATAAATAAATGAAGATCCTCAAGATATACCACTCATGGTCATTGTAACATTTTATGGGCATGAATGGAATAAAGAGATAATTAATGTTTGGTGGCCCTATTCCAAGGTCAGTCTTAAACAAACTCTTAATCCTTATGGAAAATAAACAAACCCAAAGTGTCACGCCCCGAACTTGGAG
Source organism: Eucalyptus marginata (assembly GCA_014182565.1). Lineage (NCBI taxonomy): Eukaryota > Viridiplantae > Streptophyta > Magnoliopsida > Myrtales > Myrtaceae > Eucalyptus > Eucalyptus marginata. The sequence goes on along the minus strand of CM024592.1, from coordinate 45,790,286 downwards.
CGCACGAACATCCCTCAATGGTCGATAGAATTGTGATGTTCTCAGGACGAGTTGCCGACCCATTCATTTATGCACATGCGGAAGCGAATTAAACAATCTCTAGACAACAATCAACACAGGGATAGAAAAAGCAGGACGGCCAATTAACACAAGTCACACTTTATAAACACATCAGGTTTATATACATGAGTCTAAACCTAAAAGAAGCTACCAAGCTAATGCTATCCCGGACCCTACCTACTTGGGATCCAGGTCTACTACGACACCATCTGGGATGTCGATGTCTAAAAGATCGGCTACCGCTACTCCGGGCCCATCAGCCTTGGGCCTTTGGTTCGCTGGGATATTTTCCAAAATATCGGCATCCACTGCGGGGTCGAGTACCTCCTCATACTCGGTATCGACGATTGGTCTGTCAAAACCATCCAAAGGGCCCTCTCGAACCCCGTTAGGCCGATGACGGAACCACGCTTTGAAGTGATGAGGTACCAACTGAGGTAGACCCTCATCGACCCAAATGGTGATCACTACGAGCTCACGGGTCCAAGGGGTCCGTAAATGGGGAGAAGGGTACGCTTGGTCTCCGCCTCTCATGGCCACCTAAAACGAACACGTCAAACTTCCATCTAAGGACCTGTAAAATTTTAAACCACGACGGGGTGAGATAAATCTCAGTGAATCTACACCCTAAACCCCGATTAGGACGAGAATTCACCTAGAGGCAGCTTAAACATGCACCATATAGGACTTACCTCGCCTCAGCACCTCTCTGCGCGTTAGTACATCTCATATATCATATGCATACAGTCAATGCATTCAATAATTGGAACACCTCATTTTCATATAACAATCAATCACAGGGATCCTGATTATAAGGCCAAATTGTTATGACACGTCCCATTCCGTATCACACAATTTCGTCCCATAATCAGGTGCGGCTATTTCAATCACTCAAGTGTGTCCCAATTATTTACGACCCAATAGCCACGGCCAACTCAATAGTCGGCGGTCATCCGGCATAACCGGGTGTCGTCCCGCTTCATCGGGCACGGCAACGCTAGACGACATTCCCGAAGGAACATCGGCCCAACCTCCACTGTAATCGGCATCCGTTGTCATGGGCATCTAAACTTAATCAGGCATCGCCTCCCCGACTTTCATCGGGTGACGGGTTCTGATAGCGCGATCACACGCACATCCATATTCGGCCAAGAACATTGTGCTTTGCACTCAAATACTTCCATTTCAAATAATGGACTTGGCATATTTTCTTCGTATTAAAAATACTCAGTAAAATAATTGTGTATGGTCACACGATCAAGTCAGACCATAAAACGTGATATACTCTCATTTCAAAATTCCATGATTTTATATAGTACCTAAAATATTTTTGGCGTCAAAATCCAATACTCGGTATTTTTCTAATTAAATACCATAAAATCATATTTTTGCAATAATAATTAAAAATCATCACCAAGCACACAATTGCATAATTTAGCAATTAATTTCACAAATCAACACATCCATGACGATCAGCGTAAAATTCTAATAACCGGCTATGCCGGTATAATTTACGCTAATTTGTAATTAATTAAATAAATTACAAATTATTTAAATTAAACCCACTTAATTAATCTACATAAGCTAATCTAACCAACCTAAGTGAACTAATTATATTAATCTAACAAAGCTAACTAATTTAATCTAATTAAACTAACTACATAACCTAACTAACCCCTAACTAAACTAATCTAACCAACCTAGTTCCTCTAACTAATTAACCAACTAAATAGTTACTCTAACTAAATTAACATTAATCCTAATTAGGCCTAACTAATCCCCCTAAGTGTAATTAGCTCCATAATCAAATATTAGAATGCTAACTCACCGGATTAGCGAGCAAACGGGTTCACGGCAACGGTGGCGACGGCGGTGAAATGCCATGTCTATGGCGCCTCTAAAGGAAGTCCGGAAGAGGCTGAAAACAGCCTAACATGGCTCAATCCAAAGGCTAAGATCCAGTTTAGGATTGAGTTGGATTAGGCTCGGCTTGGGGGCTGGACGGTTGTGATGGTGAGGTGGACTGATGACGGATGGCTGGTGGACCAACGGTGGCAATTGGGCTGGAATTCGGACGGGAGAAGGCCGTAACTGGGCTAGACGATTATCGAGCAGGGGCTGGCTTCGGCTCGAGGACAGGTTGGTCGCGAGGGATCGTGCTCGCGGGCGGCAGGCCTGGATGCGAATAGGCGGGCTGGCAGTGCTGCTGGCTGTGTTGGTTTAGTCCTAGATGCTTGCAACTTCATCAATGGAAGGGAATGGAGGTTTGAGGAAGAAGCAAGAAGAAGAAGAAGCTGCAGGGGTTCTGTTGGGGCTACTTTTCGCATAAGGGGAAGAAGGAGGGAGAAGAGAGGGGGACAAGGTCCATGCAAGTCCATGCATGAGCCAATCACATTCCTCTTGAAATATCTTCCACGTGAGTGTTAGGACACCAAAGTCTTCTGCCCTCAAATGTCAAGGGGTCTTCCAATGGTGATTTTCCACCATTTCCTCATCCAAAATAAGCCTTTTTGGATGCCAAAAGACCCGCCCTTCAGCAGCATATGAATTCCATCTAATTTCTTCTCAATTCTCCCCAATTAACTCCAATTTGATGGCCAAAATTTCTGAGGAGGCTGCCCCTACGAATTTCCACAATTTCCCTCACAAACTAATTCATTTTGAATGCTAAAAAGTCCCTCAATTCTGCCCATCCGAATTTCTTGATTTAATTTTGCCAAATTTTGATTTTTCCGCCAAAATTCCGGGTCGCCGAAATTTCTTCGAAGGATGAGACAATGTTCTAAGAATAAATCGTGACAGGCCCAAACTTTTGATTCCCAAATCTGAGTTCAATTTCGTGGTTAAAATTGACCGGACGCGATTTTAACACGACCCAACCTACCGGGTAGCTTTTAGGAATTTTAACGCGTTTAACCCATGATTGATAATGTCGATCCACGTTTGTGCATCTCCGACTCGTTAACGACTCTCGGTTATCATAAAAATCTCAAGGTTTCAAATACGGTTACCGGATACAAAATCTACAGAAAATTAGGTTAATGCCGTTCGACGCGAATTTTGCAATCAAGTGGAATCACCCATAATTTAATTACGCCATTCCATCGAATCGACCTATCGCTGGTCTATAATCGATTATAATGGTGCCGTATTGTGGCACCCCTCAACAGCCCCCAAACCATTAGGGTCGCCACAGTCTGCTTACCTTTCACTTGGCCTGATAATATAATACTCTGATACCAAGGAATTTCATGTGAATTCATAAATCCTGGGGGGGGGTTACATCTTTTAGATCGGTCCCTACGTAATTTATATGGCGGAAGCACATCCATCAACTCCCATCCCTATATTCAGAAAACGATGCACACCAACTAAATATTTATAGGTGAAAGCCAAACACTTTTATTTATTTAAACCAAATGGACATCATTCATCGGTACATCAAAGTGCCGTAGTCTTCTATACTCGGCTATACTTCAAAAGATGACTGACATCTTTTCCAACAGTCATATACTTAAGGTCCATTGACCAATGTCGGCGTCCAAAAGTTCCTTCCTTTGCTATCCTCCTCCTCGCAGTCATATCCAACCACTCGATCCATCTACTGGTGGCAGTGGTAGCAGAGATATCTTGTCTAGTCTGAAATGTTAGTCCCCAAACGGGGTGAGTACAACCACTCAGCAATAAAGATCCATCAAACTACACAATGCAATAAGCAAGACAACCACAATTTCATGTGAAATGCACATACATCCGTACAATCATATAAATATATATATATATATATATATATATATATATTCTCATGAGATCCATTCAATGCCTTCATGATCGCATTCTCAATGCCATATAGTATCAACTCAATTTCATAGGCAATTATATCCCAAGCCATATGCACATACATGCGTGCATGATTCAATTCCCATTTTGATATTCAAAAGGATCTCATCTTTCTCCCAGGAACCAATGTTTGCATCCCTCATATATCGCTCGCACCCAATCTGGCATCGCGAGGAACCTCTGGCACATACCTCCGGGCATCTCGCATCCCACCTGGCATCATGAGGAATCGCCGGGGCTCGCCATGAAAATGGTTACCTTGCCTTCTGGAATTACGTACTGACATACCACCAGGCATTTCCTGGAATTATGTACCAATGTACCACCGGGCATCTCGAAACTCCCGAGGACATCCGACACACACCTCCAGGCATCTCGACACTCCCGAGGACATCGTCGACTCAAGGGTTCGACGGTATCATCATTATAACAATTTATATTCACATGTATGTTTCACTTTCAACATGACATTTGATGCAATAATGTCAAAGGTCTAAACCAGTATTTTGGTATTATATGACATGCTAAATTTCACCACATGTGCAGCAAAAGCAACCACTCAAGACATTATATCACATAGAGCAATTCATTTATTTTTGAAAATACAGCAATTTTCAGATAAAACAGAATGCACTCCTTTAGTTAAAATTCTAGGAAAATTAGTAAACGGTCTTAATAAATTATGAAAATTTGACATGCTATAGACGAGACCTAGAGGTAAATATTTCATGCAGAATCATCATATCAAAAGAACTTCATACAATTCAGTACGGTCCATGCATCACAGCTTTTAAAATTTCAGCACTACAGTTTGCACAGTTTCAGAAATAATTTCGATTTAATACTCAAACGAACTCCAAAAATTCTGAAATTTTGATATGTTATATAGAACACCCAGAGGTAAAATTTTCATGCAGAAACCGAAATCAAATTCGTTCTAGATTAATAGCTATAGTCGATTTAATTCTCCCTATTCTCGGTACTGTTTTTCCAGATGAACTCCTTTCAAAGAAAATTCGTTTCACCAACCCACACATATCCGTTTCTTCTCAATTTTCAGTATGTTATTCCTCAGAATATCATCTACAACTTTTATTAAGGACACAAGATCAAATTTGAACTGTATAATTTTATAAAAATTCACAGAATCACACTAGGTCAACGTAACGTTTTCCAGATCCAATATCTTCAAAGAAAAATGGTTTCACCAACCTATACTTGTTCATTTCCTCTAAATTTTTGATATGTTATACTTCCAGAAGTTCTCTACAACTTTCATCAAGAGGTCGAAGTGAGATTCCAACTAAAAAGTTACTTTATAGTTCACGAAATCACCAAGGGTCAGCACAACGATTTTCAGATCTAGTTTCTTCAAAGAAAAATCATTTCACTAACCAATACTTGTCCGTTTTATCTCAAATTTTAGTATGTTACTCCACAAGATGTCCTCTACGACTTTCATCAAGAGGTCGAAGTGAGATTCCAACTAAAAAGTTGCATGAAGCTCAGGAAATCACCAAGGGTCAGACTGATTTTCCAGAAAACAGAATGCTAGGCTAAGACACTTCTCCCAAATGCTTCGAAAATTTCTCACCGCTACCACATCCGAGGTTTACCATCCACCACACACATATCACAGCAAGCAAAAGGGTAGATCAATGGGCTCTACTTGCCTCAAATCCAAAGAAAACACAGCAAGACAACGGCAGCAGTTAGGTGGACGCACGGCGGGGCAAGCCTTCTTCTTCCTCTCTCGGCATCACTCACTCACTCTCTCTCTCTCTCTCTCTCACTCTCTATCGGCACCTAGCTCCAACCACCCCCTCCCCTTTTCCTTTTGGTTGAGTAAAATCCTTGCATGCTTCCATTTTTGCATGGAGGGACACTTGGTAAGTTCCTCTCGCCACTTGTAGCACCATTCACGCCACTTGTTGATCTTCATGCAAGGCTAATGGGCCTCATTTGGGCCGGGCTTGGTCAACCAAATGGGGGAAACGGTGGGCTGGTTTTTGGGCTAGTTTGGCCTTAAGAAAATCAGCCCAAATATTCTTCTATTTTTCCATTTAATCCTCACTTATATAAATACATAATTGCAAATTTATATGGCCATAAAACTTTGTAACATAAATCAATAAAAATCCAATTTATAAAACGTACGGCCTTGTTCTATTGTAATTCATTGGTCTAATGACTATATTATAGTCCGATGACATTTCCATCACCTATTCATGGTTTATGGTATATCTAGGAGTTGCTATGAAATTTTAGGATGCCACACGTATTGACCTTTGCCAATTAGTATGGTCGAGCACTCGATTTCTGATCGAATTCTCAAGTTTGTCACATTTTTATCCATTAACGGCTTCACCAGATAGAATAGTTGTCTCGTGATTGATCAGCTTTGAGAAAGAGGACCATAGGCGCGTCGAAATGCCCATTTCATTTAATCGGGACGGGATTGAAAATTCAGGATGTCACACAAAGTGAGGAAGAAAATTGCATAAGACGCAGCTCTATATCAGAATCATGAAATTGCGTGACTTAAACAATGCTATGAAGGCAAAATTATTCACAAGCTGATATTTGAGATTGGTCTAGAGTGATCAAGTAATATGTCTCGTTTGGAAAGACAGAGACCTGGAGCGAGCAACATGGAAAGAGACGTTGAATCAGTTTTTATCTGAGCCCTCTAAATATTTACGAGAGTGAGAGAGAAATCTGATCATAAATCGAATAACAAACAAATGTACTGGTACCCAAAAGTCAGCATGTTATTGGAAAGAATTCTTCTTTGTAATGTAATGAACAAACACAATTACTCTCGTGAACATCTGCCTAATGGTTGTCAAACCAGTTCTGTGCTTGCAAATAAGTGATCAGTTTGTTGTCCACTTGGAAAGCCTTTGTAAGGACATCAACATTGATCAGTGGCTTCGATCCAAAGACTGAATTTGCTATGGTTATGAGACCAGGATTCTGGCTGCTCAAGAAAGCAAAGGCCAGTGCATTAGCTTGTCCAATATTCAGCTGGAAATGAATGAGGCCTTGTGGAAACACGAAAACATCTCCTTTGGTCAAGACTTTGGTGAAGAGAGTATTGTTCAATTGGTTGGATGTGACAAAACCGACGTAGAGTGTACCCCCACGACCACTAGCATCTCGGTGCCACGAGGATGGATGTGGGGAGGGTTTAGACCGTACGGAGCAAAGTCAAGGCGGGCCATGGCGATGCCAAGAGTGTTGAGTCCTGGGAATTGGTCGACAAAGGCAGTCGTTACTTTGGATCCGAGCGGATTCGATGTGTTCCCAGGATATCTGAACTTTGTGAAGGAGAAATCATCTGCTACGGCAAGCTTTGGATCCTTGCAGAACTTTCCATTCACAAGCACCGCCGAGTTGCTGTCGTTGATGGCTACACAGAAGTCCTGAAGAGGACTTGGGTCGGAGGCAAAGGCATGAGATGATGCCAAAGCCAAGAGGACAAATGTTAGAAGGAACTTCATCATGGAATGTTTTCCGAGCTTCGATTAGTCTGTCTCGGAAATTCTGTTCTGTTGAGGATTGTTGTGAAACGCGGCTCATCTATTTATAGTAGTTAGTCATTTGACTTAGTCCCAGTCAACAGGCCTGCAGGAAGCAGCTGAAGCAAGGAACAGTGCTAAGTCTATAACAATTGTTTATTCTTCCGTGTGATTGGTGAACAATTCTCTAACTTCAACCACCTCTTGTTTCCAAACCCGGTCTTATTGAGAATTAGTCATTCGATGAAGCATTCCCACTTTACTTTTCGTCCTTTTACATTCTCAGATTTTAAATTTTACATTCTTATTACCCCTGTTTGATTGCTGTGATTATATTGGAGGGAGAATTTCTGTACTCTAGGGTATCGAACGAAATAAAGCGAACAATTTATTTTTCACATGATCTCCATGGATTAGCCTCATTTGTTGGATGTTTTCGAAATATCCATCTTTAGGACGACCATCGAAAAATTATGTACTTGATGATATCCTTGGTAACCTTCTTGGAAATTTTTATCGATAGTAGTTTGAATAGTGGAGTTTGTCGGGTTGTACTTTTGGTGGAAGCCCGTGGTCTTTATAATAAGGTGTAAAATTTAGCATGTAGAGATGGATGAATCATATGAGTTTGTGAAATATAGGTTTACAACACGTTCACGGCAACAAATTTGAAAATGAGTCAAACCATGCATTTTACCTCTCCAATCCAATGATTGTGATAAAAGAGATTCTGATTATAAATCTTGTCACGGAAGTACGCATCAACTAGATGGTGTGAAAACCTTGCATACTTTGTATAACAAAGTAAACACAATATCTATAGGAATCAAATTGGCAACTTGGTAAGTGTTTTCATGGTAAGGGATGGAGATGCAAGCGAAAACATTGTTCTTCCATCATTTTCAATTAGCACATTGATTTGGTCATACGAAGCAATTAAGAGAATAATCGGCCCTCTCTCCATCCAGCTGAACTTGAATACGCGTAGGACATCAAAACAGTAAAGAAAACCGAAGATGTACATATTATTGAGGAAGTCCAGCTGAACTTGAATACGTGTAGGACATCAAAACAGTAAAGAAAACCGAAGATTTACATATTATTGAAGAAGTCCACTTCCATATGAGATATCATGCCTTTTCTTACCAGGGAAAGAGGATGGGTCAAAGAAAGGGGCATTCTGTTGGAGCAGTTGTGGATTAATTCATATCTTGGAATAAGAAATTAACTACCACATAGGAGACTTGGTATAGTTATAGATCTGGGAAGAGTTGCTTATCACGGAAAATCAAATACAGGGTCAACACCAACATCATCTATAAAAAGGGTCATGTCTCCATGCAAAACATGTACTCTCATCTCAAGCAAACAAAAGAAGAGGTAGATATCAAAGCCCTGACCAGAGACTACCCTGTCCACCACAATGAAGTTTCTTCCAATTAGCCTTCTCATCTTGGCTCTAGCAACTGCCACCGCTTTTGCCTATGACCCGAGTCCTCTCCAGGACTTCTGTGTGGCCATCAATGATCCAAAAGGTTGGAGCTCTACTCAAGCATTATTCGTATCTTTCTTTTTGTTTAATGTCTACGAGTGTTTATGCGAAGGGAGTTTCTGCTTAGATAAGCCTAATAACATGAAATTTCTGTTTCTTATGCAGTATTTGTGAACGGAAAGTTTTGCAAGGACCCAAAACAAGTTACAGCAGATGATTTCCTCTTTAAGGGGTTTAGATATGCTGGTAACACTGCGAACCCACTGGGTTCAAAAGTCACACCTGCTTTCGTAGACCAATTTGCAGGACTCAACACTTTGGGCATTTCCATGGCTCGTATTGACTTCGCTCCAGGTGGCCTGAATCCTCCCCACACTCACCCTCGTGGGACTGAGATTCTGGTTGTCACTGAGGGCACACTGCTTGTCGGCTTCGTCACGTCCAACCAATTAAACAACACCTTCTTCACCAAAGTGTTGTACAAAGGAGATGTGTTTGTGTTCCCAATTGGTCTCATCCACTTCCAGCTGAACATTGGAAAGACCCCTGCATTGGCCTTTGCTGCTCTGAGCAGCCAGAACCCAGGACTGATTACCATTGCTAATGCCGTTTTCGGATCAAAGCCACCCATTTTGGCTGATGTTCTCACCAAGGCCTTCCAAGTGGATAAGAAGGTTGTTGACTACCTTCAAGCGCAGTTTTGGTATGACAACAACTAAATGGATACACCTGAAAGACAGAAATTACCCTATATTCTCCATACATTGTAGCTTCCATTAAAAATTTCTTCCCAATAAAGAACTGAGTGATAAAAGATCATTCTTTCTAAGACTCTCTCTCTCTCTCTCTCTCTCTCTCTCTCTCTCTCTCTCTCTCTCTCACTCTCATTGGCTCCTAGCCCTTACAAGCACCATGCGGCTAGCTGCTGAAGTGTGCTGTGAATATACTAGTGCAATGACATGTATTAACCTGCGCATGAAGATAAGACTGACATCTCAACAATTAACAGTTGCATTGAAAAGGCATAAGTTTGACTCCCATGACACCAGCTAATATCAGTGCAAATTACCCACACAATGAACTGACTAAAAGGACCTTGTGCCTCAAACTCCCTATTGCTGTACTTCGTGGACATACATAAATGGGTCTTCTGACTGGACGCTTTGGGAGTTTTCCTAGAACTCGTGATTCCTCTTTATAAAGTTAACCTTACCTCAATTAAATTGATCTGAACCTTAAACAATATAAAAAGAAGAAAAGCAAAGTATCTTAACATGATAACCTAACAATTTAATCGAGAAAACCTCATGCAAATGATATCGTCACGTCTAAAGTGTGGCCAATCACTTTAAAAGCTTATATAGACAAATTGAATTCTTTGTTTGCAGCAATTATCTAATTTTGTAGTATGGGAATAGCTAATGGATCTTCTTCTCTAATACGAGGACAACGAGAAACGATTATGGTAAGGGAGGACGTCACACAAATTTGTCTTGCATGATGTATACGTGAGTACTTGCGTGTGAAAACAAAGATATTCATCCTTTTTTATTTACAATATTAATTAGTACACAAAACATAGGGTTAAAAGATAACGTCACCAGATTTGTAATCCTACATGCAACATTGATTGCCGAAAAGGATTAAAAAAAAAAGGCGCTTTAATCAGAATGATGACTATACTTCAGTTAAACATCGCTACAACTTGTTCATATTTTCACAAAAGTCATTATAAATTTACACATTTCTTATTCAATAGCTTGTTCTACTTCTATGGAAGCGGGTTCTTTTTATGCTTTAAGACGTCCCCATTACGATACCATTTACATATTGGCTTGTGTATATAGAAGTTAATCTACATATTCAAATACAAAAAATAGTATCCTTTGATTATTTTTTCATCTTCAAAACATTATTAAGGGATTTGCTGAACACATATTCTCTTCAGATAAGAGATGGAGAAAAAGATATATCTGTTTTTTTATTGTAACACGATGAAATTAGGCCAAATCGAGTATTTAATTGAGGAGTTGATGTGCAAAGCACAAGATCCTTGGCCAGGAGTAATTTATCATAGTTCAGCTTTGGTGAGCACTATAGATATTAGCTTCGGGAGCATTAACACCGATATAGATCTATAGTAGCTTCGGCGAGCAATAATACTTTAGCAGCTTCGACGATCAAATATTATCTAGCAGTGTCGATGAGCAATATTACTTTAGCAGCTTCAGTAAGCAAATATTATCTAGCAGCTTCGGTGAGCAATATAGACATAAGTTTTGGTGAGCAATGATTTATGGATATATTTATCAGCTTCGGTGAGATAGACCATCTGTTTCAGCTTAGGTGAACAGTGTTGGAATCGATAGAGTTTAGAGATGGTCTTGTTGGTATGGAGTTGATCGGATCGATTGATCGATGACTCAATTTGATTTGATTGAATTGAAATGATTGAATGATTATATGAATTGTACTGACTTGAATTGAAATGATTGTGTGATTAGGACGCCTCTAGGTGTACTACCCTCCTAATAGGGGTTTAGGAGGTGAACTTGCTGAGACAATGTCTCACCCTATCGTGGGCTTATCTTTTCAGGTCCTTAGATGGTGGTTGTAGAGGGCCGAAGCCCCGGAGTATGTGGAGGTGGAGTCTGAAGGATCGGCGTATGTGTCATACTAGTATGTTGTAGGACAGTTTCTTTTGAGAGTTGATTTTTTTGTAAGCTTTTAACCAGACTCGTTTTGTATCTAAACCCCACTATTTATAAAAGTGTGCTTTTGTGAAATGTTGCCCTGCTTTCCTATCCCATGCTGTTTGTTGTCAAGGGTTATTGTTTTGCTTCTGCATGAGCAATATAAAAAAGAAAAATGGTCGACGACTTATCCTAGGAAGTCGCAATTTTGATCGACCACTGAGGGATGGACACGTGCTTGAGGATCGGGGTATGACAAAATTGGAATGATATAAAGAATATATTGTGATCAAAATGTGAAAAAACAGAAAGATACATAGAATGGCGGGACAGAAACTTGAAAGTACCTACTTACATTAATAAAAGTGCTAAAGTTCTTCCCTAGGGACAAAGCTAAAATAATACAAACAATTATCTAAGTTAAACTTTTTTATCGTAAGTTCGAAATTTATAAAACGCCTAAAATAATAAATAGTGAATTAAGATCCATTAACACCAACTAAAATTAATTAATTCTTTACTTAGGAAGCATTACCTTTTTTTTTTTTTTGGTTGGAAAAAATTATATTCATGGCTCAAAAAGATATAAAAGAAGTACATTAACTTTCATGATAAATCAAATCGAAGTAGAGCAAAAGCCAAAACACTACAAAATAAAGTCAAATCTAGAAAACAAGGAGGATTGTAGGGGACTTCAATTGGTTATAATAAGTCTTAGTCTCCCACTTTTTTTTAAAAAGAAAATTCCAACTTTGATATTCTTCTTTTAATCAACTACTTTATCTAGAGTTATTTTAGAGAGTATTCTTTGCATATGGCACGATTTCTTAGTGAATGGTTTTTCAGACTGGGCTTTTTATTGATAGAAGTCATCATTTCGAAATTCGCCAGAATTTCAGCGGGCGGTGAAATACAAGAATAGTAAGAGTTCCCACCAAATTGGTAGCAGATGTCGAACTGTGAAAGTACAGCATGTTTTCTACAAGAACGACGATACATGCAGGCAATAGGAACAAAGTCAGCAACTTGGCAGCACTAAGCATTGATCTTCATGACATGCTGAGTGTGGATTGGGACTTACTGTGCCGCAGTATCACAAAATCAGAGCATGAAAATTTGACACCGACGGAATATGGATGGATCGTTATTGATGGATGTCTGATCAATACGGTGGTTCAGGTCCCGCAATGGAACGCGTGCTATAACCTTTTGTGCTCGATAATTTGATAAGCAACACTTCAATGATCATTTTGAGCCTGAGCCGAGTGCCCAAAGTCGTTTCAATTGTTTTCACTGAACTTATATGCATCTGATCGAAATCTGTGTTTTGTTTCTATTATGACTTTGCTTGGCATTTGGCTCCGGTCCATATGAGAAACTTTCGTCAAAACAGGGATCAAGAAACAGGAGATTCTTAGTAAATAATACTTTACTGATCAATTACTCATACAAGAGGTAAAAATACCCATTGACCACTGACATAAAGTAGTGTTTTTATTCATGGAAGACTCTCATGGAAACTAGGAATGCTTGGGTAAGTTAAATGGCTCAGATGCTCTGTTGGTGTTTTTTCTGGTCATCCATTCCATTTAGTTGTTGTCGTACCAAAACTGTGCCTGGAGGTAATCAACAGTTTTCTTGTCCACTTGGAAGGCCTTGGTGAGAACATCAGCAGAAATGGGTGGCTTTGCTCCAAAGACGGAGTTAGCAATGGTAATGACTCCTGGATTTTGGCTGCTCAAACCGGCAAAGGCCAGTGCAGGGGTCTTTCCAGTATTCAACTGGAAGTGAATGAGTCCAATTGGGAAAACAAACACATCGCCTTTGTACAAGACTTTGGTGAAGAGAGTGTTGTTCAATTGGTTGGATGTGACGAAGCCGACAAGGAGTGTGCCCTCGATGACGACCAGGACCTCAGTGCCACGAGGGTGAGTGTGGGGAGGGTTTAAACCTCCAGGAGCGAAGTCAATGCGAGCCATGGATATGCCCAAAGTATTGAGTCCTGGAAACTCGTTGACGGTTGCAGGTGTGACTTTCGATCCGAGTGGGTTTGCAGTATTTCCAGGATTTCTGAACCCCATAAAGGTGAAGTCATCTGCAGTGGCTTGCTTAGGGTCCTTGCAAAACTCCCCGTTCACAAACACTGCATAAGAAAACAGAACTCATCTTAATATGCATCACTCAATATGCGATGACTATTGTACTAGTTATGAGCGATAAAAATGTCGTCATGCTACCAAAACAAAACCTTTTTGCGTGTTCTGTTTTTAGCATCATTGACCAGAAGAAAACAGTATGTCAATAACACTAGAATAGAGGTTTAACCTGCAGACTTCGGGTCGTTGATGGCCACGCATATGTCCTGAAGAGGACTTGGGTCATAAGCAAAGGCAGTTGCAGTAGCCAAAGCCAAAATGAGAAGGCTAATTGGAAAGGACTTCATCGTGGGCGGGAGTTGGGGCTGATCTCAGGTTCTATTTCCTAGCTCAGAGTATGATTGCTCGTGGGAGGAGTGAGGTGCCTTGCATGATAACATGGTCTCTATTTATACATGACAGTGCTTGACCTGGTAAACAATTTATGCAACAAGTTTCCCTGCAGACGACCAAGTTTTCAACGTTTCTATCTTTATTTCCCCTTTCTTAATTCCAAACAATGAACCGTTCCATAACCACTGTGACCGGGTGGCAGTCAATTCGATTTTCTCATCTCCAGCTTAAACAATGCATATTATCAGCTATGGAAGTGCTCATTCATAACTTTTACGACCTTGCATTATTCCTCCTTCACTTCTTCAGCTCTTCAGCATCAATTTGGAGCACAACGATTAAACAAGGACTGTTTTCTGAACACGGTTTCATGCGTCCAAAGTGGATTGAATTGACCCTTTTTAGAGTAGGAAAAACTCTTTTCACACTCATCTTCACCATGGAAATTTTTGGTCTGCAGATATTTCCTATGAGTAATAATTAGGGGACTTCGTCTGATTTAACATCCCAAACACTGAACTTAGTAGCAATCCACATAGCAGTGATTCACTCTTCTGTTGCACAGAACTTGATTCATTAAGTACCTTTGGGAACACAAGTTCATGGGGGGTCAGAAATAAGATGCTGTTGTCCAAAGCTGCGACTGCTCTACAACCGTAAGAGCAGAAAGGTTTTAAGAAAGTTAGAACTGGTAAGCAATATCTTATTCCAAATTCCAATGGCTTCTAGAACTTATATGACATCGCTTACTTGAGGATCAAGGGTGTGATTCTTTCCATGTTGGGCTGGTCGATATTAATTATGTCACCTAATTCTGTTGGAAAAACGAAGGTTCCGAAGGTTATAATTCAAAAGGCTTTATCAACACCAAAGAATTTTAGCTGATTCCCTTGAAATTACCAAATGTCCCTCTATTGTTTCTAACCTCGAAGCTCCTCTATAGATTTTCTCAGAGAAGTGGGAGAGTTGTTAAAGATGGGTAGACGATGAAGGCAACTTTCCAATCATAATTGTCATGATAGATTTTGTGCTAAGCGTTTTAAGAGACGAAAGTTGAAAAGACAGTCCCGCCGCCTTATATCTTTCAGTAATAAGATTGCTAGAAGCACAAATTTATTTGATTAATTTTACGCTGTATGATATTCCAATGCGCAGCTGCTCCCCGAAAATAAGTTTAGGAGACTTTTAGGGTCCGTTCGTTTCGCAGAAAATGACTTTTGGGAAAATGTTTTTCGGATTTTCCGGTGTTCGTTTCACGGAAAATGAACTAGTCAAGGAAAATGTTTTCCATCATTGGAAAAAACAACCTTTAAAGTGAGGAAAATGTACTTCTTTCCTCTTACTTTTTTTTTTATTAATACATTTTCATTTTATTTTTATGCTGTCTTTTTTTTTTTTTTTTTTTTTAAATCAAATTTTTAATTTCTTTTCTTTTCTTTTTTTCTTTTCTTTCTTTCCTATTCATCTTCTTCTTTGGCCCGACCGGCCACGGCGGCGTTCGGCGACCGGCCGCAGCCGGCGGCCGGCGACCTCGCCGGCCTCGCCCCAGGCGACAAGGCTCCGCCTAGATCAGGCCTCGCCAGATCGAGCGAGGCGGAGCTCTCGCCGACCTGGGCAAAGCTCGCGGCTCGCCGATCCGGCGAGCTAGGCGGGGCTCGGGCCTCGCCCAAGCTCACCGCGAGCTTCGCTGGGCTCTAGCGAGCCGCGAGCTCGCGAGAATCGGCGGCGGAGCTTGGGCTCCCGATCCAGGGCGAGCCCAAGCTCCACCGCCAGATCCGGCGAGCTCGCGGCTCGCCAGAGCCCAGCGCAGCTCGCGGCGAGATCGGGCGAGATTGGCCGAGCCTCGAGCTCTCCGAATCTGGCCACCGGGTCTTGGTCGGTCGCCAGGCATGTCACGCCCCAAACCCCAAGCGTGCCAACATCCCACCATGGTCTTTCAAATGCGACGTTCCCAGGTTAAGTCGCCGACCCAATCAATTCTTTAATGCGCATGCGGAAGCATATTATAAAACCCTTGACAATAAAATATGGGATAGAAAAGCAGGAAGCAATTTCACAACAATACACTTAACGTAAATCAATGGAATTACAAGTGAAGGCCTACAGCCAAAAGTCTACAAAAGACCGACTCTTAAAAAGGAACTGTCTTACGACCTACAAGTCGGACACGTTCTCCAAGGCTCCAGACTTCACCTCTGCAACTCCTCAAGGCCAACCAAAGCGATCTGGTCGCTCCGTCCACAAGGGACCTGAAAATGTTGGCCCACAACGGGGTGAGACATCGTCTCAGCAAATTCAACCCCCTAAACCCCTATTAGAAAGAAAATACACCCCGGGTGGCCTAGCCACATCACACCGAAGACTTACCTCGTCTTCCTTCCTTCCTGCAGGTTAGCACAATTTATATCACATGAACTCAAGTAATAATAAAAATTCAAACAATTGGAACGCCAACACTTTCATAGAAACCATAGATGCACTCGGCACGCATTCCAATTATTATTCACTACCACACAAGGGCATAGCCTACTTGCAATTCAGCTATCTTCTGACATTAATGCCAGGCATCACCTCCCCCCTTGGAGCGCGGCTTCGTCACTACGTCGACGGCATTCTCGAAGGAGCATAGATTCAGTTGGCCTAGCCTCTACTGCGATCCGAGCCACGTCACTACACTGACGGCAATCCACAAAGAATACAGGTCCAGTTGGCCTAGCCTCTACTGCGACCCGAGCCACGTCACACACTGATGGCAATCAAAGGAAACACAGGTCCAGTTGGCCTAGCCACTACTGCAACCCGAGTTTTTCAATCAACACACGACAAATCAATACTGACACTCGGACACTCTGCATTTCATTCACATACTCCAATTACAGTAATAATCCTTAAAAATCCAATTCTTGCATCAAAATCCAACACTTGAGTTTTTATGGCTAAAAACCCTATTTATCACAATCAACACTCAATTTGCCACATCCATTAATCAAATTCAAATTCTAAATGCACAGCAATGATCAGCACGAAATTCTAAGCAATTGAGGTCAAAAATATTTTTAGAGTTTGTTTTTTTTATATAATAATAATAATCAACACTCAATTTGCCACATACATTCATCAAATTCAAATTCTAAATGCACATCGACGATCAGCACGAAATTCTAAGCAATTGGGGTCAAAAATAATTTTTCGAGTTTTTTTTTAAATAAATAATAATATTTTAATGATTTTCGGAATAAAATATATTATTCCATTTTCCAGAATTTCGAAACATTAAAATAAATCACAAATAAAACCATTTAAGTCACATCAAGGCTTATATTAAATAAACCTACTTAACTTTAAACTAAACACACTTAAAACTAATTCAATCTCTTAATCCAAATCACACTTAAATAAACTAAACTAACCACCTAAACATAATTAACTTAGGCTAAGCACACTTAGGGCATCATTAACCATCTAATCAAGATTTAGTGAGCTAAACTCACCGAATTAGCGAGCCGAGCGCGCCAAAACGACGGGGCCGACGCGAGGATCAACTTTCCTCAAGGCGGGCCGAGCAACTGGGGCCGGGAAGCCGGCCAAAATGGGCCAAAACCAGGCTGAAATACCCATTTTTTGCAGCAGCTGGTTAAGGGCCGACGGAGGTGGCTCGGCGGCAGTTCGAGCGTGGGGGTGGCGGAGGAGCGAGGCGGCAGCTCGGCAGTGGCTCACGGCGGCTCGGCGGGACTTCCGGCAGCGACAGTGACGGCTGGACAGGGCGGACGAACGGGCGAAGGCGCGGGGACGCTCGGCTGAGGCGAAACGGCGAGCAGGCCGGCGGCGAGCGGGCTTGCGGCTACGCACGCAGACGGCGGCGGATTCCAGCGACAAAGCAGGCGGCCAGCTGAGCGTGCGGCTTCTGGTTTTGTCCGGCGAGCTGCTGGGTTTTTTTTTAACAAGAAGAAGATGGAGGGGGGAATCAACGGAAAGGGAGAGAGGAAGGAGAGAGAAGGAAGGGGGGCCATTTCTTTTCTTTTTCTCTTTCTTTAATTCCACAAAATGGCCCACCATGACATCATCAAGTGATGTCATACCCCACTATCTCAATTTCTGCCACAACATCTTCTAATAGGTTCAATTTCATTTTCCGTCGGGGCATGAATTCTTGTACCTCAAATTCTTCAATTATCTCCTAATTGAACCAAATTGAAGTCCATAAAATTAATCCAATGTTACCACACTTAAATTCACATAATCACTTGATCATAAAATCAACTTAGATCCCAAAAGCACTACCAAAAGCGGGCCTACTAATTTCTCGAGCCAAATTAACCATACTTTGATTATTTTGCCGAAAAACTCGGTTTGCATGAAAAATCCTCTGAAGATGAGTCAATGTTCCTAAAATGATTTGTGACACACCATGACTTCCAATTTCTGAATTCGATCTCAATTTCACGGTTAATTTCACTCTAGCACGATATTAGCGCGTCCTGATCTACCGGGTAGCTTTTAGAAATTTCCGTGCCTTTTTGACCTGTGGTTGATCAATTCAAGCCACAACGTACATCCTTGATACATTGGCGACTCTCGGTTGTCGGGAAAATCTCAAGGTTTCAAACACGGACACAGGGTACCCAAACGACAGAAAAGCCGGCCCAGTGCCGATCGACAAGAATTGTGCAATCTGGTGGAATCACCCACACTCGATCACATGCCTCTATCGAGTCGACCTATCTCCGGTCTCTAATCAATTTTTAACTGTGCCGTAATGACCCTTGCAGATCAACCCGGTCGAAAGGTCGTTTCCTGGTCAATTTCTCGAGTCCAATGCATTAGAATTTCTTAATGGCTTCACCCGATAGACTAGTTATCCTATGAGTGATCAGTTCAGGGAAAAGAACTATATGCGTGCGAGATGAAATGCCCATTTCAATTTATTGAAAATAGAATTGGAAATTCGGGATGTCACGGGCGTAGGCCATCGTCGGGCGGGAAGGAGGCGACGGCGGCGGAAGGAGGAGGGAGAAGGAGGAGGAAGGAGGCGGCGGTAGAGGAAGGAGGAGGAAGGAGGAGGAAGGAAGGAAAAGAAAAATAAAGAAAAATAAAGAAAAATAAAGAAAAAAATAAAAATAAAAATAAAAATGTCTATTTTTAAAAAATATAAAAAAATTAATTTTTTGGTTAATTAAAAATATTAAAATTCAATTTTTGATAATTTTTCCCAAACAATTAAATGAGCTAACGAACGGTAGAAAATATTTTCCACTTAAATTTTAGGTTTTGGCCGAACACCGGAAAATAGAGTCATTTTCTTGGAAAATGACTTTCGGAAAAAATGTTTTCCGGAAACATGATATTTTCCGCGAAACGAACGGACCATTAAGTCGGTAATAGCGAGTCTTACGAAGCCAATGAATTGTGTGATTTGACTGTCCGTGGTTTCTTAGGTCCATTTGGTAACGCTTTTGTTACGGAAAACAATTTCTTTTCAAAAATAATTTTTTTCTTTTTATCTCCTTAAACAATTTCTAAATAAAAGAACGCGTTTTGTAACTACACTAAATTTTTATTCTTTGAGTGAAAAAGAATTGGAATGTATATGGTACGATCCACAATTTTTTTTTATAACCTATAATTTCTTTTAATTTTTGAAGATTTTTTTCTTTTCTTATTCTTCCTTGCCGCCACCGCCGCCTACTAACTAGCCGCTGCCAACAAGCGGCAACCACCGGCGACGGCAAGTGGCGGGCAGCGGCGGATGGCTGGTGGTGGCCGGACAACGGGCGGGTCGAGGTGAAGGGTGACAAGGAAAATGAAAAGAAAGTAAAAAAAGAATAAACAACTTATTTCTGAAATTATTCCTGAACAAGAAACTACTTTTTCCTACTTCTTATTTCTATTGCAAATCCATTCCCCGATCACTTTTCTATTTCAAGAAATATAAAAATTAATTGATGTTATTAAATGAATTTCTATTCTTTTTTATTATGAGAAAAAAATTACTAAAACAAAAAAGCAGGGACATTGCCAAACAAGCCCTTACCTTCCACATATCAAATTTTTATTACTAACAATCTTGAGTTTTCTTCCTAGGGAGAAATATCTATATTCAGAAGTTTGAATACTCATTAGTTTTCATATCATACTTTGGGCTGGTAGGCCTTTTACCTCTCTGATATTAAGATTGTGACGACCCAGACCCGGGGCAGTATGGAGGGACGAACTAAGATCGCCTTGGCATTACGCGGGCGAGGCTAAGGGCATTTCTCTTGTCCCACATCGCTTAGGGGGGAGTCCTGGGCTAGTTTATAATGGCTTGGGCCCCTTTAATCCGTGTAACGCATTTTAAAGCCGTAAGGACTCAGTGTCCAAAGCAAACAATATTATACAGTGGGGGGTCGATTTTCTACTAGCAGCTTTAACTATAACCTCAGCTCTCTTTATTGGTCTGACCAAGATACGCCTTATTTGAAATTAATTGAATGAACACAACGCATAAAAAGAAATCTTTTTGTGGTATTGATAGACTCTATAGTTCCTTAAAGAGTCAATTTCCAATTAGTGGTCATTGAGATTCATGAGCAATGCGGATTAATATGTAGGGATAGATATTACCTCTTCTTTTCTACTAGCAGTTTTAACTATAACCTCAGCTCTCTTTATTGGTCTGACCAAGATACGACTTATTTGAAATTAATTGAATGAACACAACGCATAAAAATAAATCTTTCTGTGGTATTGATAGACTCTATAGTTCCTTAGAGAGTCAATTTCCAATTAGTGGTCATTGAGATTCATGGGCAATGCGGATTAATATGTAGGGATAGATATTACCTCTCCTTTTTCCCTTTCAAAAAAATTGAAATGATTGAAGTTTTCTATTTGGAATTGTCTTAGGTCTAATTCCTATTACTTTAGCTGGATTATTTGTAACTGCATATTTACAATATAGACGTGGTGATCTTGTTATCATGACACAAGTACATAGGAGGTGACCAAATAGTGTGAACATCCTGGGTGCTTTATGTAACAATGGCATGAAATACTGAAGAACAGGAAGCAAATCACCAACTAGGCAAGTCTTTTAGTGGTGAAGTTGTATTTGAAACACCTAGTAAATGAATTATTTGATCTTTTCAGGATATGTTGCTCCTTCTGAAGAAACGGTCAGCCCTCAATCCCACTGCTGAGTCAATCCTGGAGATCGCTACCATATCAGATTCATGCATCTCTCAGCTGGAACGGAGGAAATTCAATCTGATTGGAGTTTTGTCAAAGCAGTTGCAGAACGATTCATCACTGGAATAAGAAATTTACTCATGGCCCCTTGAAAGCAGACTGGTCAATTGGAGAAGAAGGGGAAGAGATGTCGAGACTCGAGAGTGCTCACACTGTGGTTGATTTCTTAAAACGGTAGCTCTGGCGCTCCAGTCAATGGTCCATTCCAGAACTTCTCAAACGCTGAACCATTCAGAGAACAGATTTATTTTTATCCTTCCCTCCGCATCATGTTTTGAACTCAACTACTCCTGCACTCTCTATTCTCCGCCTGCACCAATAAAATATACGTGGCAGCATCATCCCATTTTGATTTGTTTGTGATTGTGACCGTTACTCTTCTGGTTTGCATATTTTATTGTCACGGTCAATCAGAAGAAGATTGGGGTGGCCATCGAGATTGTTTGAGGAGAAATGTTCCGCATCTGTTGCGTGAAGACTTTCAAGTTGCTGATATATCCCCGTTAGTAATGATTAATAATGTACGAATTAGCACCAAAGTACATGGCATTTACTTAGAAACCAAGCATTCCTTTTTTTCTGCAAAAATCCTTGAATATGGACTTGCTTCTTTTTTGGGGTTTCGAGGCGAACAATGATAAATAGAAGCACCATAGTTTAGCTTCCGAAGGAGGCCCACAAAGGCAAGACCCGGTTAAAAAATTAAAGTGGGAGAGATTGCTGAGATGGTTCGATTATGGTGACTTACAGCCCATATCTCTGTTCAACACCTTTTAAATACTGAAACTTGAGCAACAATCAAATTTTTCTTTTCTTTGTTAAATAAAAGTACAGAAAGTATGAAGAATTTCACGACTCAAACGTTTTCTAAGCGTGAAAAGGCACCTGCTCCTTAGAAACTAAGCTAGAAGAGCTCAATTTCGTTGTAACAAGTCTCTGTTTCCATAGTTTCTTAACTTGACGTTGTGATTTGCTTTTTACTTTTTAAATTATCTTGAGTAAAGTTCTAGGAGAATCTTATGTATGATAGTTTGAATACTGAAGAGTTTTGCCAATCATAATTCTTGGTCAAAGCTAGTCCTCCTTTGTGATAGCGGTCGGAATGGATGAATCGTATAAGCTCGTGCAGCATAGCTTTCGACCACGTTGGCATCACCCCAACGGAGTTGGAAACACAAGTCAAACCGTGAATTATACCTCTTTGAACGTGAATCTGCACCGGGCATACGAAACAGTAAAGCAGAAATAAAAAGACGAAAATTCCATCAGAGAAGACCACTTCCATATCAGATTAACGGAAAAGAGGACAGGTCAAAGTGATGGGTGCTTCGACGTAGCAGCTGTGGAACAATTCTTTTCTGGAGTAAGAAATTAACCAGCACACCGAAGACTTGGTACCTGTCAGGCGTTCCTTATCATAGAAACATTATACCAGGTCAGCACTACTTTCATTTATAAAACGGAATCAAGTGTCCATGCTAGACATCTCACTCCTATCTCAAGCAAAGAAAAGCAGAAGATATCCAAGCCTGTAACTCTCCTGTCTGCAACCGCAATGAAGTTTCTTCCAATTAGCCTTCTCATCTTGGCTCTAGCAACTGCCACCAGTTTTGCCTATGACCCGAGTCCTCTCCAGGACTTCTGTGTGGCCATCAATGACCCAAAAGGTTGGAGCTCTACTCAAGCGTTATTCGTATCTTTCTTTTTGTTTAATGATGCTACGAGTATTTATGCGAAGGGAGTTTCTGCTTAGATAAGCCTAATAACATGAATTTTCTGTTTCTTATGCAGTATTTGTGAACGGAAAGTTTTGCAAGGACCCAAAACAAGTTACAGCAGATGATTTCCTCTTTAAGGGGTTTAGATATGCTGGTAACACTGCGAACCCACTGGGTTCAAAAGTCACACCTGCTTTCGTAGACCAATTTGCAGGACTCAACACTTTGGGCATTTCCATGGCTCGTATTGACTTCGCTCCAGGTGGCCTGAATCCTCCCCACACTCACCCTCGTGGGACTGAGATTCTGGTTGTCACTGAGGGCACACTGCTTGTCGGCTTCGTCACGTCCAACCAATTAAACAACACCTTCTTCACCAAAGTGTTGTACAAAGGGGATGTGTTTGTGTTCCCAATTGGTCTCATCCACTTCCAGCTGAACATTGGAAAGACCCCTGCATTGGCCTTTGCTGCTCTGAGCAGCCAGAACCCAGGACTCATTACAATTGCTAATGCTGTATTCGGATCAAAGCCACCCATTTCGGCTGATGTTCTCACCAAGGCCTTCCAAGTGGATAAGAAGGTTGTTGACTACCTTCAAGCGCAGTTTTGGTATGACAACAATTAGGTTGACACATTGAACTCCAAGATGTTGAACTACCCCTGTATTCTCCATACATGATTGCTGAGATTCATAATTGGTTCCCAATAAAAGAATTCTTCTTATTGTAACTGATCGTGAACGTTTTGAGTCATAAATGATCATTCTTCATAAGAATCTCTCTCTCTCTCTCTCTCTCTCTCTCTCTCTCTCTCTCTCGCACGAGCCCGCGGCCCCCCATGCAATGTTGGCTTCAAAAGGTTTCCATGTTCTGCCTGACCGTTACCACATGCAAACCTTGGCAAGCTGCGCGAGTGATTTTGCTGAATATACCCGTGCAATAACACATAAAATAAAACTATGAAGTTTGGCCAAGCTATAATATTACATCGGAAAAGCTTTAATAACACTATTCCTTAGCATTTAAATGTTACAGGGAACAAGCATATATTTAATTTCATGACACTGGTTAACTCATTGTTCTTTTTAGCATCTGGACTCCCTAGTACAAACACCAGTTTTGAGCATTATCAGTGGCCTTGCAGAGGCATCCTATATAGACTCTCTCTGCCTCTCGAAGGAACTCTGCGCGCATGTCATCTCTTCTTGCGTTGAAGTCGAGTGAAATAGGGAAACTGCTATTTATGGACAATGTGAAACATTTCTTTACTGCATTGGAATTATTTGGATAAATAAAT
Source organism: Eucalyptus marginata (assembly GCA_014182565.1). Taxonomy (NCBI): domain Eukaryota; kingdom Viridiplantae; phylum Streptophyta; class Magnoliopsida; order Myrtales; family Myrtaceae; genus Eucalyptus; species Eucalyptus marginata. Next base: position 45,765,948 of record CM024592.1, on the reverse strand, counting down.
GGAGATCCTCAAGATATACCACTCATGGTCATTGTAACATTTTATAGGCGTGAATGGAATAAAGAGATAATTAATGTTTGGTGGCCCTATTCCAAGGTCACTCTTAAACAAACTCTTAATCCTTACGGAAAATAAACAAACCCAAAGTGTCACGCCCCGAACCTGGAGTGCACAAACATCCCTCAATGGTCGATAGAATTGCGACGTTCTCATGACGAGTCGCCGACCCATTCATTTTATGCACATGCGGAAGCGAATTAAACAATCTCTAGACAACAATCAACACAGGGATAGGAAAAGCAGGACGGCCAATTAACACAAGTCACACTTTATAAACACATCAGGTTTATATACATGAGTCTAAACCTAAAAGAAGCTACCAAGCTAATCCTATCCCGGACCCTACCTACTTGGGATCCGGGTCTACTACGACACCATCTGGGATGTCGATGTCTAAAAGATCGGCTACCCTCTGGGCCCTTCAGCCTCGGGCCTTTGGTTCGTTGCGATATTTTCCAAAATATCGGCATCCACGGTAGGGTCGAGTACCTCCTCATACTCAGTATCGACGGCAAGTCTGTCAAAACCGTCCAAAGGGCCCTTCCAAACCCCGTTAGGCCGGTGACGGAACCACGCTTTAAAGTGATGAGGTACCAACTGAGGTAAACCCTCATCGACCCAAATGGTGATCACTACGAGCTCACGGGTCCAAGGGGTCTGTGGATGGGGAGAAGGGTACGTGTCACGCCCCGATCCTCGAACGTGTGCCCATCCCTCACCTGGTCGATTAATAGCGACGTCCCAGGACGCATCGCCGACCCTGTTCATTTAATATGCGCAAGCGGAAGTATAAAGAAAATCCCCAGACAATAAAACAATGGGATAGAAAAGCAGGGCCATATTTTTCATATTGAAATTTATAACCAAACTTTTATACAAAGCACAAACCAGGGTGCTTCACAACTATTCACAACTTTTACTCTTAACTCTATTCACATCAATATGAAGTTCACAAAAGAAGATGGGATCTCAGTCCATCCGGGTCGTACTCAAAATCCCTCTCGGTGCTATCTTCTTCTTCCAAAAATTCTTCTCCTTCGGTTTCACCTCAAAGTTTTCCTTCTTAGATTTCCTCCTCCTCAGCTCCTCATCGGGATCCTGAAATGTTATCCCACAACCGGGATGAGACTACGTCTCAGCGAGTTCTACCCCACTAATACTCAATTAGGGAGCCAATACACTACTCGGTTGCCTAAGCACAGCACGAGTCAGAGGACTTACCTTGGCCTCAGATTCCACCTGCAATTCAAGATCACATACAACGTTTCATAACTCACAACAAACGATCAAACAAATCACTAGTCAATCGAACTAGTCGATTACATGTCAGACGGACCATTCTAGGTCATTGGTTCCACACCACAAAACCTCCCATAGGGTACTCAGTCACAGAGCCACATCAATGCTCTCGGGCGTCCAGTTCGCCAAGGTGACTTATCCACTAGACAATTGTGTGCGTTCTTTAAGGCGCCGTTTTCGCCAGTGATATCCCACATCACCGAACCACACATGCCTATAACCATGTACTCACTAGACAATTGTGTGCGTTCTTTAAGGCGCCGTTTTCGCCAGTGATATCCCACATCACCGAACCACACATGCCTATGATAATGTGTTTAATAGACAAGAGTATGCGTTCTTTAAGGCGCCGTTTTCGCCAGTGATATCCTTAATCACCGAACCATACATGCCTATAACGATATGTTCAATAGACAAGTGCATGCGTTCTTTAAGGCGCCGTTTTCGCCAGTGATGTCCTTAATCACCGAACCATACATGCCTATAACGATATGTTCAATAGACAAGTGCATGCGTTCTTTAAGGCGCCGTTTTCGCCAGTGATCTTCCCCATCACTGAACCATGCATGCCTATAACAATGTGAGTACTAGACCGATACATGCGTTCTTTAAGGCGTCGTTTTCGCCAGTGACATCCTTAATCACCGAACCACGTAGGTCCATACACCGTGCCTGATCAGTCCAACCCCAAGGTACTTCTGATTCATTCTCACAATTCCACATACTTTACAACTCAACAAAGCATAAGAATGCTAAACAAATAAACTTGGCCAATTTCCAATCAATAATTCAATTTCAACCAATTCCAAACAATTTAGGGTACATCCCTAAAATATCACAATTTATTTAATTCCATGCAACGTAAGGCTCAAATAAATAAACGGACTGCGCCACGACAATCAGCACGAGATTTCGGTCGTCGACCATCTTCGCCTTAATTTCCGAAAAATAATTAATTAATTAATTAATTAATTTCGAAAATTAAATAATAAATATTAGAAATTCAATTTAGCTCAAAATAAAGCCCGATTAAATAAACAGACTTCACCACTGTCATCAGCATAATATTCCGGTCGCTGGCCATCAAAGTTGAATTTTCGGAAAATAAATAATTATTTAATTTAATTTCGAAAAATAATATTTAAATGCCAAAAATTCCACTTAGGCCCGAAATATCAAATTGAAGCCCGATAAAGGGTCGGAAAATTCCCGGGCTACCCTCAATAAATAGTAGACTATGTCTACTTGCTAATTACGTATTCAATTTGACTAATTTATAACATAATCAACTAATAAACCATAATCAAATCACCTAAGCTTAATTAAATAAACTAAACAACCAATTAAGTATAATTAACCCACTAAGCAAGCATTAGTGTGGTTACCCACCGGAACCGCGCGCAACCGGTACCAAATCGACGGGCTCGGCGGGGTCAATTCCTCTCAAAGCACGGGGCGACTCCGAGGCCCGGAAACGGCCCAAAGCGGGCTCGGAAGTGGCTGGAAACCCACTCGTGGGTTGCTGTCTTGGCTGGCCGGAGGGGTTCCGGCGGCCAAGAGGGCGAGGGGAGGGTCGGTGGAGGTGAGAGGGGACTCCGGGGAACTAGGGCGGCGGCTGGGCGGCGTGCGGCGGCGGCTGGAGGCGGTGGCCGAGTTGGGCGGAGGCTGGTCGCGCACGGGGGAGGGGCGGACGGCGCGGGCACGGGCGGCGGCGGCGAGCGGTGCGGGCGGTGCGTGGGCGCGGCTGTCCGGCGAGCTCTTCTTCTTCTGGTTTTTGCCGGTTCTTCTTTCACAAAGAAGAAGGAAGAAGAAAGGGGAGGGGGGGGGGCATCCGCATGTGGGGGAAAGGGGAGAGGAAAGAGAGAGGAAAGAGAGAGAGAGAGAGAAAAAAGTAAAAGAAAGGGAAGAAAAAATAAAAAGAAGAAAATAAAAATAATTAAATGGTAAAACAATTTTACTATTTCAATTATTCCAATTATTTTCCTTTTCTCTTTTTATTTTCTTCCGGTCTTCGATTTTCCTTCCAATAATTTATTTCTCGAAATTCCGGACTCGTCAATAAATTGACGGACGATGAGACAAATTCCCAAAAATAAGAATTATGACACACTTAAAATTCGATTCCCAAAATCGAGTTCAATTTCGTGGTTAAAATCAATCAGACGCGATTTTAGTCCAATCCAACCAATTAAGTAGCTTTTAGGGATTTTCACCGCGGATACATCTCTTAACGGCTTCACTCAATGGGTTGGTTAACTCGTGAGTGATCAGCTCAGAGAAAAAAGACCATAGGCACGTCGACGAAAGGCCCATTTCACTTTGTCGAAACGGGGTCGAATTTCAGGATGTCACAGTACACTTGGTCTCCGCCTCTCGTGGCCACCCAAAACGAACGTGCCAAACTTCCATCTAAGGACCTATAAAATTTTAAACCACGATGGGGTGAAATAAATCTCAGTGAATTTACACCCTAAACCCTAATTAGGACGAGAATTCACCTAGAGGCAGCTTAAACATGCACCATATAGGACTTACCTCGCCTCAGCACCTCCCTACGTGTTAGTATATCTCATATATCATATGCATACACTCAATGCATTCAATAATTGGAACACCTCATTTTCATATAACAATCAATCATAGGGATCCTGATTATAAGGCCAAATTGTTATGACACGTCCCATTCCATGCCACACAATTTCGTCCCATAATCAGGCGCAGCTATTTCAATCACTCAAGTGTGTCCTAATTATTTACGACCCAACGACCACGACCAACTCAATAGTCGGCGGTCATCCGACATAACCGGGTGTCGTCCCGCTTCATCGGGCACGGCAACGCCAGACGACATTCCCGAAGGAACATCGGCCCAACCTCCACTGTGATCGGCATCCGTTGTCATGGGCATCTAAACTTAAATCAGGCATCGCCTCCCTGACTTTCATCGGGTGACAGGTTCCGATAGCGATCACACGCACATCCATATTCGGCCAAGAACATCGTGCTTTGCACTCAAATACTTCCATTTCAAATAATGGACTTGGCATATTTTCTTCGTATTAAAAATAGTCAGTAAAATAATTGTGCATGGTCACACGATCAGGTCAGACCATAAAACGTGATATACTCTCATTTCAAAATTCCATGATTTTATATAGTACCTAAAATATTTTTGGCGTTAAAATCCAATACCCAGTATTTTTCTAATTAAATACCATAAAATCATATTATTGCAATAATAATTAAAAATCATCACCAAGCACACAATTGCATAATTTAGCAATTAATTTCACAAATCAACACATCCACGACGATCAGCGTAAAATTCTAATAACCGGCTATCCCGGTATAATTTACGCTAATTTGCAATTAATAAAATAAATTACAAATTATTTAAATTAAACCCACTTAATTAATCTACATAAGCTAATCTAACCAACCTAAGTGAACTAATTAAATTAATCGACAAAGCTAACTAATTTAATCTAATTAAACTAACTACATAACCTAACTAACCCCTAACTAAACTAATCTAACAAACCTTGTTCCTCTAACTAATTAACCAACTAAATAGTTACTCTAACTAAATTAACATTAATCCTAATTAGGCCTAACTAATCCCCCTAAGTGTAATTAGCTCCATAATCAAATATTAGAATGCTAACTCACCGGATTTGCGAGCAAACGGGTTCATGGCAACGGTGGCGACGGCGGTGAAATGCCGTGTCTATGGCAGCTCCAAAGGAAGTCCGGAAGAGACTGAAAACAGCCTAACACAGCTCAACCCAAAGGTTGAGATCCGGTTTAGGATTGAGCTGGATTAGGCTCGGCTTGGGGGCTGGATGGCTGCGATGGTGAGGTGGACTGATGGTGGATGGCTGGTGGAGCAAAGATGGCAAGTTGGGCTGGAATTCGAACGGGAGAAGGCCGCGACTAGGCTAGACGGCAATCGATTAGGGGCTGGCTTCGGCTCGGGGACAGGTTGGTCGCGAGGGATCGTGCTCGCGGGCAGTTGGCGTGGATGCGAGTAGGCGGGCTGGCGATGCTACTGGCTGTGTTGGCTTGGTCCTGGATGCTTTCAACTTCAACAACGGAAGAGAATGGAGGTTTGAGGAAGAAGCAAGAAGAAGAAGAAGATGCAGGGGTTCTGTTGGGGCTGCTTGTCGCATAAGGGGAAGAAGGAGAGAGAAGAGTGGGGGACAAGGGCCATGCAAGTCCATGCATGAGCCAATCACATTCCTCTTGAAATATCTTCCACTTGAGTGTTAGGACACCAAAGTCTTCTGCCCTCAAATGTCAAGGGGTCTTCCAATGGTGATTTTCCACCATTTCCTCATCCAAAATAAGCCTTTTTGGATGCCAAAAGACCCACCCTTCAGCAGCATATGAATTCCATCTAATTTCTTCTCAATTCTCCCCAATTAACTCCAATTTGATGGCCAAAATTGCTGAGGAGGCTGCCCCTACGAATTTCCACAATTTCCCTCACAAACTAATTCATTTTGAATGCTACAAAGTCCCTCAATTTTGCCCATCCGAATTTCTTGATTTAATTTTGCCAAATTTTGATTTTTCCGCCAAAATTCCGGGTCGCCAAAATTTCTTCAAAGGATGAGACAATGTCCTAAAAATAAATCGTGACAAACCCGGACTTTCGATTCCCAAAACCGAGTTCAATTTCGTGGTTAAAATCGACCGGACGCGATTTTAGCACGACCCAACCTACCGGGTAGTTTTTAGGAATTTTAACGCATTTGACTCATGGTCGATAATTTCGATCCACATTTGTACATCTCCGACTCATTGACGACTCTCGGTTATCGTAAAAATCTCAAGGTTTCAATTACGGGTACCGGGTACAAAATCTACAGAAAATTGGGTTAATGCCGTTCGATGCGAATTTTGCAATCAAGTGGAATCACCCACAATTTAATTATGCCATTCCATCGAATCGACCTATCGCTGGTCTATAATCGATTATAATGGTGCCGTATTGACCTTTGCCAATTAGCATGGTCGAACAGTCGATTTCTGATCGAATTCTCAAGTTTGTCACATTTTTATCAATTAACGGCTTCACCATATAGAATAGTTATCTCGTGATTGATTAGCTTTGAGAAAAAGGACCATAGGCGCGTTGAAATGCCCATTTCATTTAATCGGTATAGGGTTGAAAATTCTGGATGTCACACAAAGTGAGGAAGAAAATTGCATAAGACGCAGCTCTATATCAGAATCATGAAATTGCATGACTTAAACAATGCTATGAAGGCAAAATTATTCACAAGCTGATATTTGAGATTGGTCTGGAGTGATCAAGTAATATGTCTCGTTTGGAAAGACAGAGACCTGGAGCGAGCAACATGGAAAGAGACCTTGAATCGGTTTTTATCTGAGCCCTCTAAATATTTACGAGAGTGAGAGAGAAATCTGATCATAAATCAAATAACAAACAAATGTACTAGTACCCAAAAGTCAGCATGTTATTGGAAAGAATTCTTCTTTGTAATGTAATGAACAAACACAATTACTCTCGTGAACATCTGCCTAATGGTTGTCAAACCAGTTCTGTGCTTGCAAATAAGTGATCAGTTTGTTGTCCACTTGGAAAGCCTTTGTAAGGACATCAACATTGATCAGTGGCTTCGATCCAAAGACTGAATTTGCTATGGTTATGAGACCAGGATTCTGGCTGCTCAAGAAAGCAAAGGCCAGTGCATTAGCTTGTCCAATATTCAGCTGGAAATGAATGAGGCCTTGTGGAAACACGAAAACATCTCCTTTGGTCAAGACTTTGGTGAAGAGAGTATTGTTCAATTGGTTGGATGTGACAAAACCGACGTAGAGTGTACCCTCCACGACCACTAGCATCTCGGTGCCACGAGGATGGATGTGGGGAGGGTTTAGACCGTACGGAGCAAAGTCAAGGCGGGCCATGGCGATGCCAAGAGTGTTGAGTCCTGGGAATTGGTCGACAAAGGCAGTCGTTACTTTGGATCCGAGCGGATTCGATGTGTTCCCAGGATATCTGAACTTTGTGAAGGAGAAATCATCTGCTACGGCAAGCTTTGGATCCTTGCAGAACTTTCCATTCACAAGCACCGCCGAGTTGCTGTCGTTGATGGCTACACAGAAGTCCTGAAGAGGACTTGGGTCGGAGGCAAAGGCATGAGATGATGCCAAAGCCAAGAGGACAAATGTTAGAAGGAACTTCATCATGGAATGTTTTCCGAGCTTCATTAGTCTGTCTCGGAAATTCTGTTCTGTTGAGGATTGTTGTGAAACGCGGCTCATCTATTTATAGTAGTTAGTCATTTGACTTAGTCCCAGTCAACAGGCCTGCAGGAAGCAGCTGAAGCAAGGAACAGTGCTAAGTCTATAACAATTGTTTATTCTTCCGTGTGATTGGTGAACAATTCTCTAACTTCAACCACCTCTTGTTTCTAAACCCGGTCTTATTGAGAATTAGTCATTCGATGAAGCATTCCCACTTTACTTTTCGTCTTTTTACATTCTCAGATTTTTAACTTTAGACGCCATGTTCAAATTTTACATTCTCACTGCCCCTATTTGATTGCTGTGATTATATTGGAGGGAGAATCGGCCTGTACTCTAGGCTATCTAACAACATAAAGAGAACAATTTATTTTTCACATGATCTCCAAGGATAACCTTATTTGTTGGATGTTATGGGAAAATCGATCTTCAGGACTACTATTGAAAAGTTATATACTTGATGATATTCTCGGTAATCTTCTTGGGGAATCATATCGATAGTAGTTTGAACAGTGAAAAGTTTGTCGGGTTATACTTTTGGTGGAAGCCAGTCGTCCCAATGATAAGGTGTAAAATTTGGCATGTAGATATGGATGGACCATATGAGTTTTGTGAAATATAGGTTTACAGCATGTTCACAGCAGCAAATTTAAAAACGAGTCAAACCATTCATTTTACCTCTCCGATGCAATTCAAACAGATTTTGATTATTAATCTTATATCATCCAGATGGTGTGAAAACCCTGCATGTTTTATATGAGAAAGTAAACATAATGTCTGTAGGAAGTAATTCGGCAGCTTGGCAAGTGTTTCATGGTGAAGGATGGAGATGCATGTGAAAACACTTGTACCTACATCATTTCCATTTGACAGTTTGGTATGATCATCCGAAGCACTTCCAGAAGAATTGGCCCTCGCTCCATCCAGCTGAATCCACATAGGACGTCAAAACAGTAAAGAAGTAGGAAACCGAAGATTTACATATTATTGAAGAAGTCCACTTCCATATCAGATATCATGCTTTTTCTTAACAGGGAAAGAGGATAGGTCAAAGAAAGGGGCATTTTGTTGCGGCAGTTGTGGAACAATTCATCTCTCGATAGAAGACTTGGTATAGCTGTAGATCTGGGAAGTGTTGCTTGTCATGGAAAATCAAATACCGGGTCAATAACACCGTCATCTATAAAAGGGGGTCATGTGTCCATGCAAAACATGTACTCTCATCTCAAGCAAACAAAAGAAGAGGTAGATATCAAAGCCCTGACCAGAGACTACCCTGTCCACCACAATGAAGTTTCTTCCAATTAGCCTTCTCATCTTGGCTCTAGCAACTGCCACCAGTTTTGCCTATGACCCGAGTTCTCTCCAGGACTTCTGTGTGGCCATCAATGACCCAAAAGGTTGGAGCTCTACTCAAGCGTTATTCGTATCTTTCTTTTTGTTTGATGATGCTACGAGTATTTATGCGAAGGGAGTTTCTGTTAGATAAGCCTAATAACATGAATTTTCTGTTTCTTATGCAGTATTTGTGAACGGAAAGTTTTGCAAGGACCCAAAACAAGTTACAGCAAATGATTTCCTCTTTAAGGGGTTTAGATATGCTGGTAACACTGCGAACCCACTGGGTTCAAAAGTCACACCTGCTTTCGTAGACCAATTTGCAGGACTCAACACTTTGGGCATTTCCATGGCTCGTATTGACTTCGCTCCAGGTGGCCTGAATCCTCCCCACACTCACCCTCGTGGGACTGAGATTCTGGTTGTCACTGAGGGCACACTGCTTGTCGGCTTCGTCACGTCCAACCAATTAAACAACACCTTCTTCACCAAAGTGTTGTACAAAGGGGATGTGTTTGTGTTCCCAATTGGTCTCATCCACTTCCAGCTGAACATTGGAAAGACCCCTGCATTGGCCTTTGCTGCTCTGAGCAGCCAGAACCCAGGACTCATTACCATTGCTAATGCTGTATTCGGATCAAAGCCACCCATTTCGGCTGATGTTCTCACCAAGGCCTTCCAAGTGGATAAGAAGGTTGTTGACTACCTTCAAGCGCAGTTTTGGTATGACAACAATTAGGTTGACGCATTGAACTCCAAGATGTTGAACTACCCCTGTATTCTCCATACATGATTGCTGAGATTCATAATTGGTTCCCAATAAAAGAATTCTTCTTATTGTAACTGATCGTGAACGTTTTGAGTCATAAATGATCATTCTTCATAAGAATCTCTCTCTCTCTCTCTCTCTCTCTCTCTCTCTCGCACGAGCCCGGCCCCCCATGCAATGTTGGCTTCAAAAGGTTTCCATGTTCTGCCTGACCGTTACCACATGCAAACCTTGGCAAGCTGCGCGAGTGATTTTGCTGAATATACCCGTGTATTTGTGGAAGAATTTAACTAGATTTATAAAGTTAACCTTACCTCAATTAAATTGATCTGAACCTTAAACAATATAAAAAGAAGAAAAGCAAAGTATCTTAACATGATAACCTAACAATTAAATCGAGAAAACCTCATGCAAATGATATCGTCACAACAGGTATGCAGCCAATTATTTTAAAAGCTTAATTTGTTGTAACAAACAAATTGAACTTTTGGTTCGCAGTGATTATTTAATATGTTTAGTATGGGAATAACTAATGGATGCTTCTTCTCTAATACAAGGATAACAAGAAACAATCATGCTAAGGGAGGACGTCATAAAATATGTCTTGCATAATGTCTATCTAAGTACTTACGAATGAAAAATAGACACGTTCAACCCACTTTATTTACAAGATTAATTAGTAGTTGGGTAAGAGATGATGTCAACAAATTCGTCCTGCCTTTAATATTGATCTCGAAATTTGCTCCAGGAAAATGGATATTCGAACGTCCAATCTAGAGAGATTAATTTAATTCGAGAAAAAGATTTTAATGAATAATTTGTTTTGACGTTCTCTAGGCTTTTCACCCTTGAGTAAGGACGAGTAGGTGGAGAAACCTATGTGAAGTTTCTCTTATATAACACAACCACTTCAAGAAAAATCAAGCAGGAAAGTGAAGGTGTTAGAGAGTGCCAAACCATGCATACCTTCTCACAACATATTGTGAAACTGCTGCTTCTATTTTGGTTACTTTGCTCGTGCAATGTTGTCAAGTGTCAAACTCCTGATATTAGACTGAAGTACAAAATATGCAGTGCGAGGACGTACCCTTCCGAGCAGGACCCCTACGCCAAAGATAAATATGCTGTCATATACCAATTAACGGAAGTTACGTCAAGCCAAGGTAACAATTACTACTACCAACATGGTTCTTGCTATGGCTATGCAGACTGCGACGAAGCTATGGGGGCAGATGACTGCACCACTTGCCTGGCCGAAGCTCGAGACTCTATTTATGTATTGTGTGGCACAAGCATTGGAGCTCAAGTCCAACTTGGAGCATGTAGAATGAGAGTCGAAGATTATCCATTTCAGGAATGATCAAGTTTGAAGCCCGGTGCGAGATCAATCTCTTTCCACTATGTATCCATTCAAATAAGCTACCATCCATAAAACTAAGTAATCAGGATTGCATTAAGTTGAATGATGGGCGAGTCCCCTGTTATATGTATAAGCTACTATTTAAATAAGTTACATGCTTTGATTTTCCTTTTACCTGTATTTATAAGTTCATCTATCAAATGTGGCATTTGGTTTGTCAGTATTTAAAGGGGAACTGGATTTGGTGTGATGTGATCTAAGTATTTGATCTGATATGGGGGCTGATATGGAGAAATACTATAAAAAGCCTGGTAGACGATATGATTGTACTTGAATAAACTAAAATATATACTTGGGAAAATTTAAAAAAAAAAACTCTATTTTGAGCCGTTGTCGACATCTCTACCCCTGCTTCAAGTGACCACCATGGCGGTCGAATGTCGATGGATATTGTTGCCGTGCTGGTCACCTCTATCGCATGTAGAGAGAGAGATTTGAATAAGTGAAGCTCAAGCCGATTATTCACACTTTTGTGTCAAATTATTATGTCGTTAAAGCGTTGTGAATCAACAAACTTTGCACAAGGATCCACAGTAAATGAAATCATTTTTTTTCAATGACACATACGATGGCGCAAGCAATCCATTAACATTGAGCATGATCATTTACATGTTACCTGAATACAAATTTTTCAAAATTCAGGTCTATTCAAAGACATATGACTAAATTGGAATGATATAAAGAATATATCGTAATCAAAATGTGAAAAAACAGAAAGATACATAGAATGGCGGGACAGAAACTTGAAAGTACCTACTTAGATTAATAAAAGTGCTAAAGTTCTTCCTTAGGGACAAAGCTAAAATAATACAAACAATTGTGTAACTTAACTTTTTTTATCATAAGTTCGAAATTTATAAAATGCCTATCATAATAAATAGTGAGTTAAAATCCATGAACACCAACTAAAATTAACTAATTCTTTACTTAGGAAGCACTAACTTTTTTTTTTTTGGTCGGAAAAAATTATATTCATGGCTCGAAAAGATATACAAGAAGTACATTAACTTTCATGGTAAAGCAAATCGAAGTAGAGCAAAGGCCAAACCACTACAAAATAAAGCCAAATCTAGAAAACAAGGAGGATCGTAGGGTTAAGCACACACTCGTTCCAAAAGAACAAATCTATTAAGAAAAATAATTAGCAGTCAATCACTAGATCTCATATCATCGTCAGTGATGAGTACACACCGAAAATTCATTCTCCAGTAACTATGGCATTACCAATTGGCAATGATGCCTAAGTTCGACTTTTTCTACACTATCGATGTATGGAGACAACCAAAATAGGTTGAACAAACACATATCTAACCTCTGGAAGAGCAAATTTTCTATCAATGAAACTAGAGACAAAGGACTTGTACACGGACGGAGCACGAGGGTGTCAAATCCCTAAAAATATTATTAAACTCCCATATTTAAATTGGGAGAGAAGAACTCCTAAATCTATAACTAGATTCGGAAAATTCAAACTCTCAAATTTAGAACTAAATCAGGAGAGCACAGCTCCCAAATCTAGATCGGGAGAGAAAAAAGAGAAAAAGTACAAAAAAAGACAAAAGAACTCGAAGAAAATCAAAACGGATGGAGGGGAGGGTGAGACTAGCTTAAACTCTCTCCATGGTTGAAGGTTGAAGAAGACAATGAAAAGAGGAGAGGAAAAGACTTTTCGGCTTCTTAGCAAGCATTTACCTTATAAATATGGTTTTAAAAGAAAGTTTTCTATTCATTTGTTGGCACCTGAATTTCACCTACAAATCTGTTATTTTCAAAGAAATTTTTCTCTAGGGTCAAATTCCCCAATATCGGCAGAATTTCACTTTCGATAAACAATGTTGCAATTTCGTTATCCCACTTTCATTTTCTCGATAGAGTTCTTTCTACGCTTATGAATCGTGGACATTACATTTTTCAGACTTCGGATCTGGAGATTCTGTCATTCTTTAAATTGCGGGAGCATTCTAGGTCACAAATTCAACCGGTCAAAACTCTTAAGTACATTATTGTAAGAACTTCACTAGATTTAAAAAAATTAACCTTACCTTAATTAATTGATATGAACCTTAAATAATAATAAAAAGAGAGAAAGAAGGTATCTAACATGACAACCTAAGAATTAAATTGAGAAAACCTTGTGCTAATGGTATCATCACGTCTATTGAGCAACCAAAATACCCAATAAAAATACCCGTGTGTGGGTACATGGTCGACCTTAGCCAAAATATAAAAAATTTCACTTTTGAACATCCCACTAATTTCAACGGTTCACAAATCCATTTTTGGCGATGTAAACAAACTTCCAGTGATTTTCTAATTAATTATTGAAATTAATTATTTTTGGAATAATTTTCCAAAATCACAATTCACATCTAATCAACACAAAATAACAGTTAATTAAATAAACAAATCACATCATTGCAATCAGCACAAAAATCTGGTCACTGGCTATCCCGGTCTAATTTTTGAAAATTAAATAATTAATTAAATAATTACGAAAATTAATTATTAAATACCAAAAATAGCAACTTAGGCCGAAAAAGCTTAATTAAAAGCTAGGACGGGCCTGAAAAATTTCCGAACCACTCTAGTTAAATACTAGAGTTTGTCTAGGCTCTAATTACACTACTCTAACCACCTATCATGCAATATCGACTAACTAATTCACTAATATATTCTAACTATCCACATAATCCATATTTAGTCTAAACTAATCAACCCTTAAACGTCATTAACTTACTAAGCAAGGATTAGTGAGTTCAACTCACTTGTTTAGCGATCCGCTCGGATCAAAACGATGGGGAAGCGGAGAGGAACAACAAACTCCAAAGCGGGACCGCCAAGCAGAGTCGGGAAAGCCTAAAAAACGGGCCAAACAGCAACTTGGAGACCCACTCGATCTGGTTCTATTCGGTGGTTGCCGAAGCTGCTCCGATGGCTAGTTGACGTTGAAATGGGCAGCAGGGCTGGTCACGGGTCCAAGCGAGCTATGGCAGCGCTTCACGACGGCTCCAGTGACCTCCACACGGCTCAGGCAGCTTGCTGGATGGTGAGCAGGACTAAACGACGCAACTAGGACGATGTAAAAGGGTGCAGCTTGCGCGAGGCTCGCAGACAAGCACGGACCCGCGACGGCGGCGTGCGGTGGCTCCGGCGGGTGGCGAGCAGCGTTGACAGGAGAGGGGGCTGGTCTGTCTGGTTTTCTGGGTTTGTTGAAGACTTCCAAGAGTTGCAATGGAGGAGGGGTCGACAGATGAGGGCAGGGGAAAGGAGGGGGAAATCGGCTACTAAGGGGGGACCACTTTGGTCTCCTCTTTCCTCTTTGGTCCCCTGGTGTGGTCCCACCAAGGCTTGCTGTCTTTCACAACCAAATTCCAGCCACAACACTCCATCTAGAAGCACTTGAAATGGTCCAAATGTTGTGGGCAAAGGGGCAATGCGAATTTCACAACATTTTCCCTCAAATTGGACTTCAATTCCTCTTTGAATCAACTCAATTTGGCTTCTAAAAATTCAACCGTCAAGTCCTCGATCAAATTGGTATTTTTTCTCGCCATTAGGACCCACTTGCATCCCAATTTTGCGATAAAAAACGGTCCTCGAATTTCCCAGTCGAAAAATGCCCTATGTTGACTTTTTCCGCCAAAACCTCGATTTGCAGAAAAATTTTCGGAGACTGAGTCGACATTCCTAAAATGACTAGTGACATGACAAAACTTTCAATTTCTGAAATCAGATTCAAATTCGTGGTTAATTTCAATCTGACGCGATTTTAGCGTGTTCAGGTTACCGGGTAGCTTTTAGAAATTTTTAATGCAAATGACCCATGGTCGATTTTCTTCGAGCCACAATGAACCTCTTCGACACATTGGTGACTCTCAGTTGTCGTGAAAATCTCGAGATTTCAAATACGGACACGGGGTACCAAAACGATAGAAAAATCAGTCTAGTGTTGATTGACGAGAATTTTTCAATTTAGTGAAATCACCTACGTTTAACCACACATCTCAGTCGAACCGACCTATCTATGATTTCTAATCGATCTTTACTATGCCAAAATGATCTCTGTAGATGAGCACAGTCGATTCCTAGTCGAATTCTCTAGTCTATTGCATTAAAATTTCTTAGTGACTTCCTCAGATAGTCTAATTATCTCAAGAGTGATTAGGTCTGACAATAGTAATATAGACGCGTCGATGAAAGGCCCGATTAATTTAATTGAAAGCAGAACTGAAAATTTGGGATGGGAAGTCACATAGAAGTAGTAGATGTTGCGAAAAACAACAGTCTTATTATACTGACATCAATACAAGTTGTGACAGAAGGAAGCTTTCTTCATACTTGAACTGGGAACTTCATAAGAAGACTTAAAAAGTAGCAGTTTGTTTAATCAAGTACACAGAGATGACAGACACCATCAGATGCATTTCTCTGGCTAATTGTAGTACCAGAACTTCTTCTGAAGTGTCTCAACAAGCTTCTCACCCACTTGGAACCCCTTGGCCAGAACCTCGGGGGAAATAGGTGGCTTTGCGTTGAACAATGCATTGGCTACAGTGATGACTCCTGGGTTTTGGCTGCTTAGACCGGAAATCGCAACTGCATTGGTCTTTCCAATATTGAGCTGGAAGTGAATCATCCCAATGGGGAAAACAAAAACATCTCCAGGGTGGAGGACTTTCTCAAAGAAAGTATTGTTCAGTTGGTTGGATGTGACAAAGCCTACATAGAGGGTGCCCTCCAGGACGAGCAAAATCTCGGTGCCACGAGGGTGAGTGTGCGGAGGATTCAAACCACCTATTCCAAAGTCGATACGAACCATGGAAATGCCGAGAGTGTTGAGTCCTGGTAGCTGGTCCGCAAACACTGGGGTGACCGTGGAGCCCACAGGATTGGCCGTGCTTCTAGGAACTTGGAGGCCGGAAAAGAGGAAGTCGTCTGCTGTGGCAAGACTGGGGTTCTTGCAGAACTTTCCATTCACAAACACTGCATAGGGAGGAGTTTCTGTTAAATTGTTGTTGACATATACCTTTGAGGCACATCCTAGGATACAATAAGGTTGCAACAAGAATGAGAAATGTTATCTTTTTGTTAGGTTAATTGTCTTGTTTGGTGTGAAAACTCAACGTCTGGTTCAAAAAAATTGATCGTAATGCCTGACGAGCTTCCCCAGTGCACCCATTAAGAGTGTCAGTCTTAAAGGAGGACTACTCTGAAATCTAAAGCAAAATGTATTAACTCGGACTGTTCTGCCAAGCAAGGGGAAGACAAGCTTACAAGCATTGTGGGGTTCTGCGACTCCCACACAGATGTCCTGCAGGGGACTTGGGTCATAGGCGTCAGCGAGGGACAGCACCAGAGCCAAGAGTGCGAAACTGGCGGAAAGTCGAATGCTCATTGTCATGTTGTTTTTTTTCTCTTCTTCTTTTTTCTACTCTCGGGTGCTGTAATGGATGCGAACACTTGCTGCAAAATGATGCCTATTTATAGATGCCAGACCTCATGCACATCTCATAATTTTCTCCACAAAGCACAGAAACATTGATTAGGCCATTGTCCATTCAAATTCGAGTCAGTGCAGTTTTTCCAACAGCTATACACAAAACTCAACTAATTTTCTCGTCCTTAACTCACATCACCTCAATCTCCGAATGCGAAAATGACAGACCAACAGTTTTTGCTTCTTTTGTCAACGCAATCTGATCTTTTATAGATTTAGTCACTCTACCACACTTGATTTGCAGTCGTTCCAACTGAGTCGCTGATGATCAAGATGCTTCAGCATACTAGTACTGACACGTAACAAATTCATCCTTGTCCAATGCTGAAAAAAAAGTAAAAGTGACAATAAACTCTCAAAATAAGATCTGGGGTATTGTAAGCCATGAGAGTCCTAGTTATTCGATGATCAGCCCTGAAAGTTCCAAACCCATGGTGAAGCATTTTACTTCACAACCAAGTACCATGGCATTATGAGACAGATGTATAACGATCGTAATTAGTAACACCATCACCAGGCAAGTGTTATGCATGACTAGTTGGTAAATGAAGAAACGAGTCTGGTCTTGCTCGAGGCAATTCATGGCAATATTGATGTTGCATTCTTAGGAAAAAACTTCAAACTTGTTTGGGCGTTTTAAATTCCTGACAAACCCATTTCTTGAGCTCTTATCTACTTAAAAACGAATTGTAAGCAACGATCGACGTGGGAAAACAATTCCCGAGACTTTGTACTGTTCAATCAAACTCTTTTAATCCTCTGGAGGGTCAGCAACATGGAAAGTGCCGAGTAGTCCGAGAGAAGCTGTTCGATCTGCTTGAAAGTAAAAAACCCAAAGGACTGCATACTAGACTGGGATAGGAGGAGATGAACCGTTGTACCAAAAAGATCGGAGCAGTTGAAGTTGGAAGACTGTAAGGAAATTAAGAGTAGTTTATGAAGCTCATTTGAAGTACTTACTTAAGTTAATCATCATGGTACTGAACATCCATTTTACAGAATGCTTGAGAGTGGAAAATTTGCCATGTTTCCCATTTCCTAACTCTTTTGACCGATCACCTTAACATACGCTAACAACCTATTAAAATATCAGCATCGCATGTGGACTGCAGTGGAAGAGTTGCATCTCATTGGATTTCGTCTGACGATTCTTGCCAGGTAATGACTGGAAGCTGTTGGAATTGGTTGACTGTGAGGAAACCTAGAATGGTCTAAGAAGCTTATTTGATAGTGGAGAGTTTGCCACCTCCCCCATGTCCTAACACTTTTGACCAGACAACCTAACATGCGCTAACAACCTCTTAAACTATTAGTATCTCATGTAATGGAAAAAGTAGCGTCTCATCGGATATTCTTTGACGATTCTCCACATGTAATGATTAATCTGCATGAGGTCACTGTTGGAAATTTTTCTATAATATGGGCTTACATTAATTAATTAATTTTCAATTTTAAATAATTGGGTTGATGGATATTCTAATATTTGATAAATCCTACCGTGATCTTATTGAATTGGATATTGACATCTATTAATAACGAGCCTAGTTGAGCAGCAAAGTATCGGCAATTGTGTTTAACTGAAACCCGTAATGGGAATGGCCCAATTGACACGTTGTTGATTAGGGTTTGCTAAGCCTTCTCTGTAGCCTATAAAAGGGTAGTTATACATATCGGTTGATTTAGTCCTATTGAAAGCTGCTATAACGAAATAGATCAGCTCTGGCATTCCGATAGATCTCTAATTATCAGGTTGATATATTTTTCTTCAAGTGAAGCAATGGCTCAAATAGGTACGCTTTAACTCCATTGTGCTTATTGATCTCAGTGTTTTACAATTATATATGAATCCAATTCTTCCTGATTGATTAGTTGTTTATGCGCATAATTTTCTACATATCATAGCAACATATATGATTGTAGAACCCAAAAAAAAAAAAAAAATTATGAACAAATTCGAAATTTTTTTCCTTTTGAGCCGAATATGGACGTTATTTTTGTTTTGTGTGGATTTTTTTGCTCAATTGATCCTGAAACCATAGGGCTTTTGTTCTACATGTCGAGATCTTTCCAACCATATATAATTTGTATAATTTCATTGAGAATTGAGAGAGAATTTTAAATTTGAAATTCTAGGGTTTATACATGAAAAAGTTTTAGAATTTTCAAATTACTTGCAATTGATTGATGTTCGTTGTAAATTGTTGCATGGGTATTGTTATATTTTTTCTTTCATCCTTTTGTTGTATTAAAGTAAGTTTTTAGGGCTTAAATTTTAAGAAATCCGAAATTCGGCCATGGGAGGTTTAGATCCGAAACTTTGATGTTTGTATGTGGACGATTTACTCGTTTTGTTCTTCGTTTAATTCAATATAGTTAATTATATTAATGTTATATGCAAGACTCATGAATAAATTTCATCAAAAATCTAGTTAATTTGTGTTTTTAGAGCTTCGGGTCGAAATCGGGTCGTGCGACCCGGTTTGCAGCAAATTCGGGACCCTGCTGGAGGTTGACCTCCAGCCAGGCTGGGCCTTCAAATTGGGCTCACGCCCATTAAAACAATATAAAAAGGGTTCATGGGCTCACGCCCATGAACCAAAGTAGAGAGGTTTGGGCGTGAGCCCAGAACCAAAATAAATGGGTTTAGCCCATTTTTTTTTGTTTTAAATTAGTGGGCCATTTGAATTTGTGGCCCGCTTGTTCCAAGCGGCCCGCGTGGACTCCTGCGAGTCTACGAGCCGGGCGCGGGTCAGGGCCCGCAGGTGGGGTCCAAAATAGTAAAATTAAAAAAAAAAATTGTGGCAAAAATTGTTGTTTGAAAAAATGCAATATGATCTTTAGAAACACATGTTGTAAAGTGTTTCATATTGTTTGATGAATTTTGGGCATAAATTTTTGGAGTTCCCTATTGATAAAAATTAGTATATACATTACTCACCCAAAGGGGGTTATTGTGTATATTAATTTGGAAAATAGCATGAAGATTAATTCCCAAATTTAAAAGATGGAGATGTATAATTGAAAAATATTTATCTGCCCAAAGGGGATTAATGTTTTGAAATTATATGTAATTTCCCTCTATATTGATATTATGGAGATGTATAATTTAAAGGATTTGTTTGCCCAAAGGGGATGGATTCTTGACAATTATATGTAATTCTCCTTGTTGTTACTTTATAAACTTAATGCTGTGAAAAATAATGGTACATTATACACTCTGCCCAAAGGAGAGTTTATAATGTATTAATTATTTTTGTTGAATTGCTTATTGCCCATAATTGATCTTATTGCATTATGTGTGACAAACAGTTACCTTTGCTGTAAATAACAACAATGCCACGGTTGAAATGTTAACTAGATCAAACTTCAAGAGATGGAAGCAAGATATAGAGTTTGCAATGGGTATCATTGATATGAACTTGGCTCTACGTGAGGATGGACCTGCCAGGCCCAATGATCAAAGTACTACAAATTAAAAGGCTCATTATGCTAGATGGGAAAAATCTAACCGACTAAGCCTCATTGCTATGAAGAGATCCATTGATGAGCATCTCATTAGTGGTTTGCTAGAAGATACGAATGCCAGACAATTCCTTGAAGCAGTGGGAGAAAGATATAGAATCTTAGATAAGGCTGAAGTTGGGAACTTGCTGAATGAGTTAACGAACATGAGGTATGATGTTGCTATGGGTGTTAGAGAATTTATACTGAAGATGGTCCACATTCAGTCCAAACTTAAGGCCCATGAAATTGTTCTTTCTGAAAATTATATCGTGCATCACACCTTAAATGTTTTGCCAGCTGAATTTAGCCAGATTAAGATTGCTTATAGTACTCAGAATGAGACATGGAGCGTTAATTCCTTGATTACTAAGTGTGTGACTGAGGAAGAGAAGTTAAAAAAGGAAAAGTATGAGTCCGCCCACTTAACTGCTAATGCCAAGTTGAGTTCATCTAGAGGCAAATGGAAGCCTAAAGGGTCAAATGCTCATGGTCTAAAGAAATGACAAGACTTCAAGAAAAATAGGAACTATGGGAGAAATGGGAGAAATGGAGATAAGGATTTCAAGTGTTTTCACTGCAAGAAGCAAGGTCACAAGAGAGCCAATTGTTACAAGTTCCAAGCTTGACTAAAAGCAAGAAAAGAAAGTCACCAAGATGAGTTGTTGGTTTGTTTTGAATCAAATCTGGTTGATGTTCCTTTGGATTCTTGGTGGCTTGATTCTGGTGCTACTGTTCATGTGACTACTACCTTATAGGGTCTCGCAAATCTAAGGAATCCAAGTCTGAGGAAGTCAAAGCTTAAAGTTGGAAATAATACTGGAATTGATGTGGAGTGCATAGGGACAGTTGTTTTGAATTTAGATTCTGGTTTTCAACTTATCCTGAACAATGTCTTTTATGTTCCTAGTTTTAGGAGGAACTTAGTATCTCTTTCTTCGCTTGACAAAGCTAGATATTGTCTTTATTTTGCAAATAAAAGAGTAGATTTAAGTTATGATTCCATAATTATTGGGAATTGTGTTTTGTTTGATGGATTATATCGATTATCCTTATCTCTCAATAGACTATATTGCTCTTTCAATGTCGAGAATGATATTGCTAAAAGATTTTTAATCAAAGAAAGATCTTCATTGCTATGGCATAAGCGATTAGGGCATATCTCTAAAGAAAGAGTAAAATAACTTATCAAGGCTGATATTCTTCCTCCTCTTGACTCAAATGATACTGAGACTTGTATTGATTGTGTGAGAAGAAAATTAACTAAAATCAAGAAGAAAGGCGTTATTCGCAGTCAAAATCTATTGGAGATAATTCATACTGACATTAGTGGGCCATACTCAACCACCTTGTGTGGAAATACGTACTTCATCACGTTCATTGATGATTTCTTCCGTTGTTGTTATGTTTATCTAATTAAGGATAAGACTGATGCTCTTGAAATGTTCAAAGTGTTTTATACTGAAGTTGAGAAACAATTGGGAAAAATTATCAAGGTTATCAGATTTGATCGAGGTGGTGAATGTTATGGGCAATATACTGAGACTAGACAGCAAATGGGACCGTTTGCAAAATATTTGCAAGACTATGGTATTGTCACTTAATATACAATGCTTGGGAGTCCTGAATAGAATAGTGTAGCTAAACGGCGCAATCGTACACTCATGGAGATGAAACGAAGTATGATGGGCGGTTCTAATTTGCCTGAATACTTATGGGGTGATGCAATTAAAATAGCAACTAATATATTGAATCATGTACCTAGTAAACTAGTGTCGATAACACATTTTGAATTGTGGACAAGTAGGAAACCAAGCTTGAATCATTTTTGAGTTTGGGGTTGTCCTACAGAGGTGAAAATTTATGATAGAAGAAGACCGAACCCAGGACTACTAGACGTTACTTTATTGGATACCCTGATCATTCTAAAGGGTATAGGTTCTATTGTCCTACTCATGGCACTAGAATCATTGAATCTCAAACTGCAAATTCCTGGAATTAGATGTTGCTGAAAAGAGTTCTTCTCAATCTTTCGAAAAAGAAGAACCAAACAAAACGGTATCTATTCCATTGCCCATCTTGCATGATGATTCTATGCGAGAGCCGTGCAAAGTAGAAATTCAGCAAGAAGCATATACTGGAAATATGTCGGTAGATCCTCCTACCACAAATGAAATTCCCCAGACGAATGACACGGCTCCAGAAATGCCTATGCGAAGATCACAGCAACAAAGAAGACCAACGTCTCTAAATGATTATCATGTCTATCTTGGAGAAGCTGATTTTGACATTGGAAATATAGCTGATCCGACGACTTTCAAAGAAGCACTCAATAGTGATCAGGTAGATAAATGGTTAAGAGTGATGGAGGACGAGATGATTTCCATATCAAGTAATCAAGTATGGAAACTTGTTGATTTACCTGATGGGCATAAACCGATCGACTACAAATGGGTATTCAAAACTAAGAAAGACAATAAAGGCAACATAGAGATATTCAAGGCAAGGTTAGTCGCAAAGGGGTACACACAAAGAGAATGAATTAATTATACTGAAGTCTTTTTTCCAGTATCTACTAAAGACTCTTTTCGGATAATCATGACATTGGTGGCTCATTTTGACTTAGAGCTTCGCCAAATGGATGTCAAGACAATTTTTCTAAATGGAGATCTGGATGAAGAAGTATATATGCAGCAACCTGAAGGGTTTAAAGAAGTTGGAAAGTAGCATATGGTGTGCAAACTTCAAAGGTCAATCTATGGTCTCAAACAAGCATCACGTCAGTGGTACTTGAAATTTCACAAAGTTGTGAGATCGTTTGGTTTTGAAGAAAACAAGTTTGATCAATGCATCTACATGAAAGTAAGTGGGAGTAAATATATTTTCTTAGTATTTTATGTAAATGATATTTTACTTGCTAGCAATGATGTTGATCTATTGAATGACACAAAAAATTTTCTATTTACAAAGTTTGATATGAAAGATCTTGGGGAAGCCTCTTTTGTTCTAGGCATTGAGATTCATTGTGACAAATCTAAGAAGGTTTTGAGGTTATCTTAGAAAAGTTATATAGATCGTGTTTTGAAAAGATTCAATATGCAGACCTGCAAGTCAGGTGAAGCTCTTGTTGTGAAAAGAGATAAATTGAGTATAGAACAATGCCCCAATAATGATGTTGAAAAAGAAGTCATGAAGAATGTTCCATATACTAGTGCAGTTGGTAGTCTTATGTATGCACAAGTATGTACTAGACCTGATATTGCTTTTGCTGTGAATACTCTTGGAAGATATCTGTCGAATCCAAGTCATGAAATTGGGTTGCAGCTAAAAAGGTGATGAGATATCTAAAACGAACAAAAGACTTCATGCTAGTGTATAGTAGAGTTGAGGACCTAAAGGTGATTGGATATTCAGATGCTGATTTTGCTAGTTGTTCAGATGATAGAAAATCAACTTCTGGGTATATTTTTATGATGGCTGAATGTATTATTTCTTGGAAGAGCACAAAACAAACATTGATTACGAACTCTACAATGTATGCTGAGTTTGTAGTATGCTACGGCACGTCAATTCAAGCAGTTTGGGTTAGAAATTTGATCTTAGAATTGCGAGTTGTGAACTCTATTTGCTAGACCTATGGTGATCTACTGTGACAATACTGTAGCTGTGTTTTATTCCAAGCATGACAAGATCAGCAATGCGTCCAAACACATGGAGATCAAATATTATACTGTTGAAGACTTTGTCAAAAAGTGAGACATTGTGATTGAAAATATCAAAACCGAGTCCATGTTGGCTAATTCTCTAACAAGAGGCTTACAACCCATTTTGTTTAAAGAACATGTAAAAAATATGGGTGTTTTAGATTCTTTTGATTTCTTTTATCAGTAGGAGTTATATAATTTGTATTTCTGGATATTATAGTTATATGCAGACTGATAATGCTTTTATGATGTCTATTAAAGCATTTATTTTCAATGATTGTTATTATTGATTCTATTATTATCCTTTCTCCTGTTGACTGAGAAATGGAAGTATAAAATAGTATCTTTAAACAAATTTTAGTTTAAAGATGACTGGATGTCACTGATTATGAGATCTGATGTTGGATTGTGACATAGTTGTGCAATTTCATGTTATTTAGAAATTGCGTTAATGCAGTTTCATGTTGTTGAGAAATTGCATTGAGGATCGATAAGAAATAATGTATATTTTTATCACATGTTGGCACTACTACACTACTAGGCCCATGATCAATGAAAATATAATACTTATTATATGTGATTATGGAAGGTCTTGTGTAGTGGTATTTTCTTAATACATTGATCCCCATAAAACCTATATTGAGGTTATATAGGATTGGATTGGTTTTGAGATGCTGTTATTGAAATATTATTTTTTTAAAGTTGTGACCACATAAAACAAAATTTTCAGTCATTAACCCGATAGTGTCATTTTCAAAATAAAATCTTTTTCAAAATAAAATAAGTTAATTAATGTAGCCCAAATGGGAGAATGTTGGAAATTTTTCTATAATATGTGCTTACATTAATTAATTAATTTTCTATTTTAAATAATCAGGTTAATCGATTTTCCAATATTTGATAAACCCTACAGTGATCTTATTGAAATGGGTATTGACATCTATTAATAACGGGCCTAGTTGAGCAGCAAAGTGTAGGCAATTGTATTTAACTAAAGCCCGTAATGGGAAGGGTCCAGTTGACACACTGTTGATTAAGGTTTGCTAAGTCCCCTCTCTAGCCTATAAAAGGGTAGGTTATACCTATCAGTTGCTTTAGTCCCATTAAAAGCTGCATATCGAAATAGGTCATAGAGAGGAAGATCTGGCATTCCGATAGATCTCTGATTATCAGGTTGATCTATTTTTCTTCAAGTGAAGCAATGGCTCAAACATGTACGCTTTAACTCCGTTGTGCTTATTGATCTCAATGTTTTACAGTCATATATGGATTCGATTCTTCCTGATTGATTAGTTATTTATGTGCATAATTTTCTACAGTCACGTCTACGAGTGAGTGGTTTTTGTCCAAGTTCCACCTAGAACTTACTTGTTGATACGGTTCCTAATTTTTGAAAACTTGAACCCACCCTGCATGCCTAAGAACCTATAACTTATCATGTCAGAGGTTTTAGAGTCTATCCAAATTCTATATGTACTTTTAATTGAACGATTACAGTAAATTATCACAACTATTGATACATTTGCTACAATCCACTTATCACAATTCATATTTAGATACATAAAAATTACAAAATATTAACAAAGTAAAATTTTTAGTTATGGCTAATGCTAGAAATGAAAGGTCGGATTAGTAGTTTCATATTACACACTTATTATTGAACGCCATGGAATATTGTAGGTAGAGATGAGTGGTTCTAGGTTCTAGACGAACCTGGAACCTATCATTGGGTATAGATTCTTGTTTTTTGGAACCTAAAACTTACCATATTATAAGTTCCAGAGTTTAACAGATTTTTTTTTTTTTTTTGCATTTTTGGTTAAGCAAAACAAAAACAAACACAATAATAAAAATAAACAAGGATTTTATTATCGATAACTACGAGGTCTGATCAGATGAAAACATAAAAAGAGATGTTGTCGACCAATTCGTCCAGCCTTTAACATTGTTTTTGTAGATTGATGCAGGGAAAGAATTTTAAACGAGAGGAAAAGATCATAATAAATAATTTGTTTTGGTGTTCTCAAGGCTTTTGCCCTTTTGAGCAAGGAAAAGTTGGTGAAGAAACCTACGAGGGGAAGTTTCTCTTGTGTACACACAACCACTGAAGGTTAATGATAAGTAGAGTGCCCAACCATGAATACATCATCCCAAACTATTGTGAAACTTCTCCTTTCTTTTTTGTTGCTTTGTTCTTGTAATGTTGGTGAGTGCGATTTTAATGATTAATTGGTGCACGAAGTATGCAGCCACAGGACATACAGCAGTGAGATCACCCATATTACAACCACCTAAGGATTGTTTTGGTTGATCTAGAAGAGCAAACATCAAATAACGGTTACAATTACTACAGTCAACACGATTCCTACTACGGCCATGGAGCATGCAATGGAGCATTGTCAAAGACGATTGTCAAGGTTGCATGACAAAAGCTCATAACACCCTCGATGAAGATTGTGGCTCAAGCCGTGGAGCTCAAGTCCAGCTTCAAGACTCTGGAATGAGATTTGAAGATTATCCATTTACCGATGATCAATTTGAGGCCCAGCGTGAAATTACACCCTATCTACAATGTATGCATTTCAATAACGCTACTATCCATAAGAATAAAGCAATCTAAACCGTAATAACTTGAATGATAGCAAGTCTCTTTGCATAAGTTACTTGCTCTCACCCTCTCTTTAACTTGTATTTGTTATGCATACACATGCATGTATGTGTGTATGAATGTATGTATGTATGTATGTATGTATGTATGTATCAATTGCCGCGTTTGGTTTGTTGGAATCAGATTTGATGTGATTTGATTTAAGAAGAGTTCTCTGCTGAGGATAGCAAGCGATATAAGGGTTGATGATAGGGGTGAGCATCGGGTCCAGGGTCAACCCTGGACCAACTCTGGACCGGCCCAACCCTGCTAGTCCTAGTCCGGTTCCTAGGGAGATTGGGTCGGTCCTTGGTCTTGGAATTCCTGGACCAGCACTATGCAGGTCGGTCCTCGGTCCTGAAAGTTCCGAGTCAATCTAACCCGGACCAACCTTGACTCTATATATATATATATAATTTTTTTATTTAGAAAAAATATTAAAATAAACGGTGTCAACAACATTAAACAGCTCTTTAGTGATGAGTTCAAATAATTTTACAGTATTCTTTAATAACTTAGGTTTTTAATGTCTTTTACGGCATCAATAGTCATAATTTACGAATGAGGAAAATGTTTTTGTGAGGAGTCTTCACGGTGTCCAAAAAGGCACTTTATGGCATCCTCCTCTAGTATTCGTTCTCTTCTATCTTGTTTGTCCTCTTAGTCTTCAATTTTCCAAAATTGAAAGAAAGAATTTCTCCGCTCGCCACTCAACACTCGCCTCGCTCGCTTTGGGTCACTTGTGCCGCTCATTGCTCAATGCTCGCTTGGCTTCTTGATCCCGCTCGACATTCGATGCTCATTCTGTTTGACGCTCACCCCACTTGACCGTCATCGCTTGCCTTTCTTAGCTAACCTCCCTCATCATCAAACCCATTGCGTCGGTATGATCCCCGGTTACCCTTTCAAGAAGTACAAAAAATGAAATAAAAAATTATTGGTTGGTCCTGGGTTGATCTTGAAACTGGACCGAACCCATTGGGTCAGTTCGGTCCTCAATCGTTTTTTTAAGGAGTACAGAAAATGAAATAAAAAAATTATCGGTTGGCCCCGGGTTGACCCTGGAACCAGACCAAACCCATTGAGTCGGTCCAGTCCTCGGTCCCAAGCTCAATAGGGTCGGTCCTCAGTTCCAAAAATTGAAGACTAGCACTATGCAGGTTGGTCCTAGGGTTAGGGGGTGGACCAGCCCAACCCGAACCATGCTCACCCCTAGTTAATGATGGGCCGTTACAAAGGGTGCCCGGTCAAGACATTTGTTGATAGTTCGAGAAAATCGTAGTTTCGCATTGAACTTGAAGTGCAGTGTTTAACTAATTATTTTAAAATTTAAAATTGTTGTGACAGACAAATTCAATTCTTTGTTTCTGACTATAATCTTAAGTTTTTGAAGCTACAATCTACACAAGTTTTTTAATAGTTCATTCTCTAATGCTGAAAATCCAACTCAATAACATCAACTAAATTGACTTTCTAAAAGCCCAAGAGAACCTTTGCACCTAGCTCTCAACAAAAAGTTGGTGGAGAAACCCAAAAGAAGAACCTCTTTTCTATAAAGACATTTCACTTGTACATCAAATGAAGGGAGCCAAAAAAAATTGAGGAGGATAGCAAAGATAGAGAGCCATACATCATGAACACATCACCACATATTGTCAATCTCGTTCTCATAGGGCTAAAGGCTACTTTGTGCTTGCAATTTGGTCGAATGTGCTCCTAACAATTACCATGGCAATGCTGCCTGCGACGAACATTATTACCGGACGATTGCGGCAAGTTCCTGAGCACCGTTCAGGACCATATCGACAAGGAATAATCTCAGAGTTCTGTGCTCAAATCCAACTTTAGGATTGTAGAATCAGATACGAAAGTCACCACTCTATGACAATTGAGTATATAATCCTCCAAGATACTAGACCTTAACGACATATCCTACACCACTGTATTGTCTCGTCGATTAATACTAAAACCCATGCTTTTACAAGTGCCTAAAGTGCGCCATGATTTTGTTATCCACGAGATTAGAAGAAATGTCTCTTGCCATTGGTGTTATCGTGCATAGCTAAGCTGTTTTCTGGTGTTGTGCCTTAAATTTAAATAGCCTAATGAGAGTAATATCGTAAGGAAGAGACACGTTAATAGAAAATCTATCGGACGATACATTTCTCGTTTGAAGAAGTTGACCGGGTATCATATGCAAGAAGCACCTAGCAAGTAGTCTAATTGCCTTCTTGCTTGCGAAAAGGAATTTCAGTTTGATTGAACTGGTCTAGGATAAAGTAATCCTTTTCCACTTGAAGACAATTTAATGATACTGAACATTCAGGCCTAATTTTTTTTAGACTTAATACCACCAAAAACTCTTAACTAATACACCTTGCCATATATAATTTTTGTGTCAAAAAAACTCCTGGACTAGTGTACCCATGCTACATATAACTTTTGTGATAACTCTATAAAAATAGAGTTATTTTACCTATTTTAGGCAACAATTGATGCAATATCTATGAGAAAATATTTGGATTTCCTTCTAATTATTCGAATTTTCCTTGTTTATGCAGAGTTATGAGATATGGAGAAGACAAGGAAAAAAATGGCAAATATCAGGAATTCAAATAAAAAAAGCAGTGGAAGATGGATATCAAATCAGGAAATTCTTGATTTTGTTCCCTAATGTTATCTGCAAGCATTGAGAGATAGATATCTAAGGATATATCCTCAAAAGGGGAGAACATTAAGAGCCAGAGAGAGAAGCTAGTTTTTCTGTTAGATTATTTTTCATTGTTCTGAGAGTTTTCCAAGTATTTTGAAGAGAAGACAAAAGTAGTGACAGAATTCTTCTTCTTTGATTCAAGATGCTAAGTTTAATTTATATTTTTATTTCTTCGTCTACTATGTTCTAATTTTCTTTTGTTAGGGCTACGATGTAGCCTAACCACGATGGTGTGAATTTCATGATTTTTATGTTTTGCAATTGATTTCATTCATGTAAGTTATATATTATTGTGCATAATGCTTTTGAGTGACTGGCCACCACTTGAATGATCTAATATGCATGTTTGAGACTGAGAAGTGATAATATGCAATTGCTCATTATAATATATAACCATGAATTAAACGTGGATAGAGATATATCGTGTTATTTGTGTAGCTTTCGGTGATAAGGTGATCCAAAAGACTCATTGTAAGCCGGGAATATTCATAGTTTTTAATGCACTCATGTTTATTTTAATTCACATAGGGATATAGTGGATTAATAAACTGAGTAGGTTTGCTATACCTAGAGATAGGATAGTAAATAGGTTAGGAAATTCCGCTATCACATGTTTGATATCGTTCTTGTATTTACAATAATCTGAAATTCATATTTAGTGGTTATGGTGAAATCGGATGCTCTAACATATTTATCTGATTGATTTACTGCATTTAGTCTCCAAATTTTTTTTTAATTTATTCTCAATTATATTTTGATCTGTTAGATAAATTTTAGAGTTAATCTATTTTAGTATTTAATTAGTTTATTAATCATCGATCTCTATGGGACGATATTCTTTCTTATCATTATATTACTTGTTCGACACGTTCACTTGCGTTTAGAATTTTACGAACAATTTTTTGGCGCCGTTGCCGGGGATCGTTTGTTTAATACTAATTAATATTGATACCAGATAATTCTAAGTTTAATCTAGTTTTCGTTTTGTTTTATATTTCAGGGTGTACATCGGTTTATGACACGTAGCCAACAAGGGAAACTTGTTGAGCTTGATCCAAAAATCGAGCGTACATTCAAAAGACGACTAACAGAACAAAGAAATTACGCTAAGATAGCAGACGGTGAGAATGAAAATCCACGTAGACTCTTAAGAGATTATGCTACGCCAACAGTTCAAGGCACCACATCAAGTATCAGAAGACCTGCAATTCAAGCAAACAACTTTGAGATCAAGCCGTCACTCATTCAGATGCTTCAACAATCAGTGCAATTCAATGGGCTACCAAGCGATGATCTAAACGCTCACATCAATGCTTTTCTTGAAATCTGTGACACCATTAAATATAATGGAGTTACAGATGATGCTATTAGATTGAGATTTTTTCCATTCTCTGTTAGAGACAAAGCTAAGAGTTGGCTTTCTTCTCTTCCTACATGATCAATTACTACATGGAATGATATGGTTCAGAAATTTCTTGGTAAGTTCTTTCCACCTGCAAAGTCTGCGAAGATGCGTAACAATATTACTAATTTTATGCAGATGGATAATGAATCATTATATGAAGCATGGGAAAGATTCAAAGAATTTCTTAGGAGATGCCCACATCATGGACTACCCGTATGGATGCAGGTACAAACTTTTTATAATGGCTCTAGTACAAATCTTCGTTCTATGATTGATGCAGCTGTAGGAGGAACTCTAAATAATAAAACACCAGAAGAAGCCTACAATCTATTAGAGGAGATGGCGTCCAATAGTTATCAATGGCCTACTGAGAGACTACCAATGCGAAAAGTTAGCGGAGTTCACGAAGTGGATGCTTTTGCTGCAATTGCTGCACAATTTGAAACACTCAACAAAAAGCTTGATAATATGAGTGTTTCAGTCATGAAAATTCAGAATTTAACATGTGATTTCTGTGGTGGAGGACATGTTAGCACAGAGTGTCAGGTAGGTAATACTTTTAAACAATCTCATGAAAATTCTAACTTTGTTGGGAATTTTAACAGGTCACAGAATAATCCCTACTCCAACACGTACAATCCGAGATGGCGCAATCATCCAAATTTTTCATGGAATAATCAGAATGTGATGAGACCGTCGGGATTCAAACAATCAGAAGAGACAAAGTCAAATTTGGAAGATATAGTCACCAAACTTGCTAACACGACTCATGACTTCATCAAAAGCACAGATGTAAGATTTCAAAACCAAGAGGCTTCAATCAGAAATCTGGAGATGCAAGTGGGTCAGTTAGCAAGCATGATGTTAGGAAGACAACAAGGTTCTTTGCCGAGCAACACAGAGAAAAATCCAATTGAAAACATAAAAGCTATTACCCTGAGAAATAGTAAACAAGTGGGAGAAGAAGAGATTTTCAGAGACAAGGAAGAGGTGGTCAATAAACAATCAAAGGAGACAAGCAAGAGTAAACTTTTTTCCAGATAATCCCAAGCCATATGTGCCGCCAATTCCATTCCCTCAACGACTCCAGCAGCATAAAATAGATAAGCAATTTTCTAAATTTCTTGATGTATTTAAAAAATTGCACATTAACATTCCTTTTGCAGATGCTTTAGCGCAAATGCCTAGTTATGCAAAATTTTTGAATGAGATTTTGGCAAACAAAAGGAAATTGGAGGATTATGAGACTGTGAAGTTAAATGAGGAGTGTTCGGCCATCCTACAAAACAAATTACCTCCGAAATTAAAAGATCCAGGGAGTTTTACTACTCCTTGCACTATTGGGGATTCTTACTTTGAAAAAGCATTATGTGATTTAGGTGTAAGTATTAATTTGATGCCTTATTCAGTTTTCAAGAAATTAGGATTGGGCGAGGTAAAAGCAACCACAATGTCACTTCAACTGGCTAATCGATCAATTAAATATTCGAGAGGTATTGTGGAATATGTTTTGGTAAAAGTTGACAAATCTATCTTTCCTGCAAATTTCATAGTTCTTGACATGGAGGAAGATTTTGAGGTACCACTTATCTTAGGTCGACCTTTTCTAGCAACAGGAATAGCTCTTATTGATGTACAACAAGGGAAGTTGATTCTTAGAGTTCAAGATGATCTTGTTTTATTTAATGTTTTTAAAGCAATGAAATATCCATCTGATGATAATTCTTGTTTTAAAGTTGAGACAGTTGACAAGTTGGTGAATAAGGTTTTTCAGGAAAATATTTTTAAAGATCCACTTGAAGCATGTCTGATTCAACCAAGGGACAAAGATATTCAGAATGATGAGATAAAGGAGTACGCAAATTTCATGGAGGCAATTCCACCATATTCAAGGCAAAAGACAATTAAATTTCAGGAGTTGGGACAATGAATTACAAAGCCTAAACCATCAATTGAAGAGCCTCCAATTCTTGAACTCAAACCCTTACCTTCTCAATTGAAATATGCTTATTTAGATAGAGTTTCTTATTTACCGGTAATTATATCTTCTTCTTTGACAGATTTGATGGAGGAATAATATAAACCCACTATCCAACCTCGGAGGCGTTTCAGGCGTTTGAACTTGAAGATGCAAGAAGTAGTGAATGGTCAACATTTAAAGCCCTACTTTGAAGGTGGTTACAACAAGCGAAGACCACCTTTGAACTTCATCCTCCGTTAGCGACATCCGAGATAGTTTGGCTGAAAACTATAAATCAAGCGCTTCTTGGGAGGCAACCGAAGCATTTTAATTATGTTTTTTTTTTATTGTTAAGTTTATTATGTTTTGCAAAAAAAAAAAAAAAAAAAAGCTTAACTTTTCTCTATTTTATCCAGGTTAATTTTCTAGGGAGCATCTTTCAAGAGTTTAATCATCAAGGTCATCGATGAACTTATCCTACAACCAGGGAGTCTTCTTCTTCCTATTTCTATTTTTCGCATTGAGGACACTGCTTCATTCAAGTTTGGGGGGGAGACAAAATTTTTGGCTAAATTTTTTTTATCATGATTACATTTTTGGTTGTGAATTTTTGCAATTCTTAGGAAAATTTAAATTTTATTTAAACTTGCAATTGATGTGTGAGTTAATCTTAATTCTGATTATGTTGATCCACTTACTGAGCACTAAAAGTCCTTAATTTTTGAATTGTGTGTAAATCTAGAGAACATTCATGTGAAGTATGTGATTTTCTTAGATTTTACCCAAATCTTAAAATTTGTTTGATTTTCTCTTGAGGCGAAATCCTAAGCTAAATCTAACTGAGAAAATGATTTAGGCAATTTTTGGATCGATTGAGCCTTTCAAGCTAACCGTGTTTATTTTATCCCTAGTCACCCCGTTAAGCCTTAATTATTATCCGATTTTTCATTGGCACCCATATATATTTAGCCTAGCCTTTATCAAATTATATCACTGTCCCAGGCCCTATGAACATGTTGATTTTCTTTTTGGGATTATTTGAGCTTAATAGAAATTTGGGAGGAATGATGGAGTAAAAAAAAAAAAAAAATTGATTGCTATGGTTGTTTGGAGTGTATTATCAAAAAAAAAAATTATTTTTATGGTTCCCTATCCAACTTTCAATTGAGTGAGCCTTTTGGATACTCAATGGGTTGGAAGATTTCATGTTATATTAGGAGGAACTTGGGAGAAACTCCACCATAAAGCAGTTCAAAAAAAAAAGAGAAAAAAATAAGGAAAAAAAAGAAAAGAAGGAATGATGATATATGGTGGCAAAAAAATTATCTTGAAGGAGTGAAATTGGATAGTGACATTGGCTCCAATTAGATCCTAGAATTCAACGTGTTGATGGGTGATTTGAGCTTAAAATTCCTATTATCTTACCTTTAACCCAGCCTTACATTACAACTCGAGAAAAGTCCTATTGATTTTTGGTTGGATAATTAGCTTACATTAGTAGAGAGAGGAATGAAAAGCAAACCTATGAGATTTGGTCATAATTCTTGAGAATTTTTGGGAGGTTACATGTCAATGTGAATTTATTTGGATTGCATATAATTCGAAAAAGATGAGGACTCTCACACACACACTTGGATCACATAGTTAGAATTGGTCTTAACTTATAAATCGATTTCAATGTTTGGATGAAAATTGTGTTTTTCTTTGAATTTGGAATTTGAGCAATTATGGAAAGATGTCATGGAGGAAGTTGTTAGCTTGAGTATGTGTTATGTCTTGATTTTGCTCGAGGACTAGCAAAATGTTAAGTTTGGGGGTTTGATAACTCTATAAAAATAGAGTTATTTTACCTATTTTAGGCAATAATTTATGTAATATCTATGAGAAAATATTTGGATTTCCTTCTAATTATTCGAATTTTCCTTGTTTATGTAGAATAATGAGATATGGAGAAGATAAGGAAAAGAATGGCAAATATTAGGAATTCAAATAAAAAAAGCAGTGGAAGATGGATATCAAATCAAGAAATTCTTGATTGCGTTCCCTAATGTTATCTGCAAGCGTTGGGAGATAGATATCTAAGGATATATCCTCAAAAGGGGAGAACATTAAGAGCCAGAGAGAGAAGCTAGTTTTTCTGTTAGATTATTTTTCATTGTTATGAGAGTTTTTCAAGTATTTTGAAGAGAAGACAAAAGTGGTGACAGAATTCTTGTTTTTTTATTCAAGATGCTGAGTTTAATTTATATTTTTATTTCTTCTTCTACTATGTTCTAATTTTCTTTTGTTAGGGCCACGATGTAGCCTAACCACGATGATGTGAATTTCATGATTTTTATGTTTTGCAATTGATTTCATTCATGTGAGTTATATATTATTGTGCATAATACTTTTGAGTGACTGGCCACCACTTGAATGATCTGATGTGCATGTTTGAGACTGAGAAATGATAATATGCAATTGCTCATTATAATATATAACCATGAATTAAACGTAGATAGGGATATACCGCATTATTTGTATAGCTTTCGGTGATAAGGTGATCCAAAATACTCATTGTAAGCCGGGAATATTCATAGTTTTTAATGCACTCATGTTTATTTTAATTCACATAGAGATATAGTGGATTAATAAACTGAGTAGGTTTGACATACCTAGAGATAGGATAGTAAATAGGTTAGGAAATTCCGCTATCACATGTTTGATATCGTTCTTGTATTTACAATAATCTGAAATTCATATCTAGTGGTTATGGTGAAATCGGATGCTCTAACATATTTATCTGATTGATTTACTGCATTTAGTCTCCAAATTTTGTTTTTAATTTATTCTCAATTATATTTTGATCTGTTAGATAAATTTTAGAGTTAATCTATTTTAGTATTTAATTAGTTTATTAATCATCGATCTCTATGGGACGATATTCTTTCTTATCATTATATTACTTGTTTGACATGTTCACTTGCGTTTAGAATTTTACGAACATTTTGTGTCAGAAAAAATTACAAATTAATATATATGTCATCCTAAACCAATACACCCATACTACATTCATTCCAAACTAGTACATATGCGCCACATTTACCCATTAATATCCCAGATTTACGACAAGCTTGGGTAAATGTGGCATGGATATACCAATTTGGGGTGAATGTGGTGCTAATTTTCATTACATAAAAATAAGTTTGGGTAAATATAACTCATGTGTATAAGTTTGATGTTTTTATGGTATTAAAACATAGCTTCCAAGTTAAATTTGTTTCCCTTCTCTCTTCTCTCTCCTCCTATCATGTGAGTAGAGAATAATAATTCGAAGAGGAGAAATATGGAATTTCACGTGTGTTTCAATCTATGTTTTTTTTTTTTTAGTTAGTTTTACTCTATTCCTACTCTAAGGCTCACTCTCAAACTTTTGCCCTGCCTCCTTGCAGGGCGTGGGAGTCGAAACTCACTCCTGAAACTACAGCATCCCCACCCCAACCCCTCCTGAGAAGGTGGGAATTCGAATCCCCCACCTCCCCCTTCCAAGTTGGAAGAGTGGCCACTGGAGCAAACCCCAGTAGTTTGTTTCAATCTATGTTGAAGAAGAATACATTAGTCTACTTATAGGCTTTATTAGATGAATATTTATGGTAATAAATAAATATATTGTCAAATATAATCAATCAGGAATATGCACAATCAAATGAGATATATGCATAATCCTAAGAGATATGTAATATTGCTAAAATGGTAATCCCACAAAATATTAGAGCAAGAGGTCTTGAATTCGGAATTTTTCAAGTCCCATATTTGCTTGCTAAATGAAATATTTTCATATTTAGTACTAGGCAAAAAGACTAAGCTTGACAAGAAGTGATAGTATATTTATATAATAAATCACGCATTTCTTTAACAGCTTAAACTTTTAGAGTAGTCTACAATGATTTTATAAAATCTCTTGATATGTGTCTTAAAACATTCTCAAGGCAAGTGCCAAGCTCACTGTCTGTGGCAAATTTTTAGGAAATGAATTTAATCACAAAAATTACAAATTCAAATAGAGGGGTTAGTAAACATCAAATTCTTATTTTTGTGAAATCCGTACATCACAGTCACCTGAGGAAACTAGTCTTCATGCTTGAGCACAAAACTTTATCTTGAAACTAAACTAAATTGTACAATTGTTCCCTCTACCTTTCCCCCCAGACAATCAAGACCATTTGTCTACATTTTTTTCCTTTTCAAAACTGTCATGTACTCTTTTTTCTTTTTTTAAATGGGTAATATTACGAAAAACCATAAACTAATACACTTATAATAAATTTACCTTTAACTAATTTTTAATTATAAAAAACCTTAAACTGGTATACTTATGACAAATTTACCCCAAATTAGTACATTTATGATAAATTTATCCTCTATTAATTTTCTTTAAATTCCACACAAAAAAAAAATCAGATTGATACACATGTGATAAACGAAGAGTATAACCTTAAACTAATAAACTCGTCAAACTGTCACATATCGTGCTAAAAAAAAACTGTCACATATCATTTAACTCAATAATTTTACTGTAAAATAAAACAAAAACTAATTGATGGTAAATTTGTCATTAGTGTATTAGTATGGGAGTTTTGATGATCAAAAAATTAGTTTATAATAAATTTGTCACAGATGTATCAGTTTAGGGTTTTCCATAGTATTAACCATTTTTTTTTAAATGTGACACCATTAATTCTTTGGTCATACTCTTTTTGTTATCAAAAGAAATTGGCTGACATAGATGATTGAATTGTTAAATCGGAAGTCGAAATGCACTCATTCATTTATGATTCGTAAAAAAATTTACGTGACATTGCCACATCAGCCATAGAAACTTGAGAGAGAGAAAGAGAGAGAGAGAGAGAGAGAGAGAGAGAGAGAGAGAGAGCTTACCACAATGGCAGCTGGAGCTTCTTCGAGCTCGTAGCCACGGCCAATCCAACTTCATTAAGCTAGTGGCTGAAGCAGCTTGAGCTTCATTGAGTTCTCTCATGGTCGCTCGAGCTTGGTCAAGCACAGCCATGGCCACTTAAATTTCATTGATCTCGCTGTGATAACCACTAGATTTTCTTGGAGCTTGGCCATAGTTGTTTGAGCTTCATCGAGCTCAACCACGATGGCCGAACCTCCTTATTCTTACCTCTTTCGTCATTCTGAAAATTTGCTAGGAGCCACACTTTGCTCGAGCCCTCTTGTTGTAGGAATCACTCCCCCTCTACACAGGTATATGTATCTTGTACTTCCTCGCCAAATGTGATAGAATTCAAAAGAAATACTTTAGGGATGGGCATACTAATCGTCCTTAATGCTCTCTTTTTAATTTCCAATTTTTAATGGGCCGTCAGAAAGAGTGCCTGGTCAAGGCAATTGTTCATTGTTCGAAAAATCGTAGTAAATTAATACTGCTTCAAATTTGAAGTGTAGTGTGTGACTAATTATTTTAAAAAACCAAACTGTTATAATAGACAAATTCAAATCTTTATTTGCAGCGATAATGTTAATTTTGGAATATTAGGAACAACAGACGGATGCTTCTTCTCTAATACAAGGATGACAAGAAACAATTATGGTAAGGGATGACGTCACAAAATCTGTCTTGCATGATCTACATGGTATACTTACGAGTGAAAACGGGGATGTCCATTCCACGTTATGTACAAGTTGAATTAGCAGAGTTAAACAAAACATAGTTTTAAAAAGATGACGTTCACCAGAGTCGTCATCTTACATATCATATGGATTGCCGATCTTCCTTTGCACCTTTAAGGAGAACCTCTTCTATATACAGATATTTCCCTTTAATCTCAAATGAAGGGAACAAAGAAATTAAGGAGAAAAGTGAAGATAGAGGGCCATATATCATCAACACATTACCACATATCTGTCCTCCTGGTACGACCGAGGTTTATTATTTATGCATTCTAGAGTAAGTATCGACCGTGGGATACTTATGTCACTGCTAGAGGTGTCATCATAGGAACCACTATGGGATTCACTATCCCCTCGTGGTATCGGGTCATTGCAGTCTCCTGCACTCCCTCGCCGAATGTAATAGAATTCAAAAGAAATGCTTGAGGGATGGGCACTCTGATCGTCCTTAATGCGCTTTTCTAAAATTTAATTATAATGGGCGTTGCAAAGAGTGCATGGTCAAGGCATAGCATTTTGTTATGGTTCGAGAAAATCGTAGTGAAATGATACAGCCTTGAAGTTGAAGTGTGGTGTGAAACTAATAATTTAAAAAAAAAATTAAATTGTTATAACTGACAAACTCAATTCTTTATTTGTGACAAGATTATTGATTTTGGAATATGGGAATAATCGATGTCATGCAAGTTGAAAACATTACTGCTTTTGATTGTGAAAATTAAAAGTACAAGTCCCCACATCTCTACATTGTGATTGACCGGGCTTGTTGCACATCATATATGACGCTTCGGTTTACACGGGACTTTAGTTATTCATTCTTTAATGCTGAAGATTATAATAGGATTAAGTCAACTAACTTCCTAAGAGCCTTTGCACCTATGTACTGATCGAAAGTTGGGAATTATCTGACGGCTCTCTCCCAGAAAGATTTCATAAATCTGGCCTTTGACGTTCTGAAGTTCAACATTAGAGAACGATTTGAAGATCCGGGCTTTGCCGGCTTGTTCCGGTTGGCGACAAGAGTATCCAAATTTGAGCAGTTGCTCAAGGAAAGGGATACAAAGCCGCCTAATGAATTCGAGCAGAATATGACTCCAATGGATAACTACGAGGTCTGATCTAATGAAAACATGGAAGTGGCGGTAGCAAAGAGAGATGTTGTCGACCAATTCGTCCTGCCATCAACATTGATTCTGTAGATTGCTCCGGGGAGAAGGATATTAAACGAGAGGAAAGGATTTTAATAATTCATTTACTTTGACATTCTCAAGGTTTTGGCCCCCGAGTAAGGACGAGTTGGTGGAGAAACCTGCAAGAGGAAGTTTCGCTTATATACACACGACTACTTGAACCTCAAAGAGCCATTAAGGAGGAAAGGAAAGGCGTGGAGTGGCCAACCATGAATACATTATCTCAGCATATTGTGAAACTGCTCCTTGTTGTGTGGTTACTTTGTTCTTGCAATGATGTTAAGTGGTTATAATGATAGCTTGGTGTACAAAATATGCAGTGCAAGGACACTCAGCAGTGAGACCGACCCATATTGCAACGACTTGTGGATTGTCGTGGACGATCTATTCCTTCATACATCACATAACGGTTACAATTACTACACTCAACGCGGTTGTTGCTACGGCCAGGGAGCATGCAATGAAGAATTGTCAAAAGACGACAATGCTTGTCGAGTAGTGCTATAAATTGTCGTGATCCTCTTGAGGGGAAACATTAAACACAATTCCTCAAGATGAGTTAATACAAGGGACCTTAAAAAACCCAAATCAATACACCTATGGCAAATTTACCCTAAACTAATTTTTTTGACCATTAAAAATTCCAAATTGATATATTTTTGACAAATTTACCCTAAACTGATACACTTATTACAAATATATCCTCTATTAATTTCTATTAGATTTTACTGTCAGATTACTAAATTGGATGACACATGACAATTGACTAGTGTACCGGTTTGGGATTTTTATTTTTATGATTTTTTTTTGTATTAATCAAATTTAACGAAATGTGCATTTGTCACAAATGTAACAATTGGTTTTTAACGATTGAACAAATTAGTTTGAAATAAATTTATCATAAATATATCAATTTAAGATTTTTGTGATTATTTGAGATAAATTTGTCATAAGTGTATTAGTTTGAGATTTTTCGTAATCAAAGAAATAGTTTTGAATAAATTTATCATAAGTATACTATTTTAGAGTTTTTCATAATATTAAACCTATTAAAAAAGCACGGATGATTTCTCTTGTGAAATGACACTCATACTTGGTTCGGGCTCTCTCAAATCTTACTAATTTTAACTTAGCTTGACTCAGGTAATTGTGAAAAAAAATTCTTCCTATTTGATGAGACCTACTAATTTATCGGAGGCCAGTTATAGGCCACGTAAAACGATGAAATATGCTGAGTAGACTGATAATGATGAAATCAGGACCGGTAGAACCTTAATATTGCATCT
Source organism: Eucalyptus marginata (assembly GCA_014182565.1). Lineage (NCBI taxonomy): Eukaryota > Viridiplantae > Streptophyta > Magnoliopsida > Myrtales > Myrtaceae > Eucalyptus > Eucalyptus marginata. Next base: position 45,725,210 of record CM024592.1, on the reverse strand, counting down.
GTTGACAACAAAGGAATATGCTGAGTAGACTGAGAGAGAACAATCAATTAGCTTCAACTAGGAGAAGAGGAGTGGTTGCACCAAAAAGATTGCAGTGGTTAGAATTGGTTGATTATACTGAAACTAGTGTGTAGCTTTTTTGTCTTTTTCTGTTTGAAGTACTTCCGGTACCGATACCTTTTCGGTGGTTTGGTCATATATAGTGTTGGTAACATGGAAAATTGATTAAAGTAGAGAATTTTAAGGTTTTTCCATTTCCTAACACTTGACTAACAACCTTAATAATCATCCATACGAGATATCACTATCAAGTGCCAGAATCATGCAAACAATTTACTTGGTGGATATACCCTTCTGATCCTGATCATTGTCCAGCAATTTACTTGGTGGATATACCCTTCTGATCCTGATCATTGTCCAGCAATAATGCAAAATGAAGTTGCATCTATTTTAGGATAAATGAAAATGCCGAATTGGTAATTTAAGTCTCCAATTCGCTTGTACTGTCGGGCATTCCGTGATTCTGTCAAGTGAAATTAACATACGATTTTCGTCCGTTGTTCAACCGTATTCATCTCCAACTCATTTGATGGATGACAAATTGATAGTTTTTAATTTTTTTTTCAACTTTATGACCATGGTTTACAGTAGCTTAATCAGTTACTAATGCAGAAGAAACCTTACCAGCATCTATGATTTAACTTATCTTAGTGCCTAACATAATATAAGGAGATTAACAAATCAATTAGGAGATTCATTCACTGATAACTTCATTACGATCACGGGGACTTCAGGAAACTTGGTAATTTATGTACGAGGAAACTACATGTCATGTCCCGATCCTCGGGCACGCGCCCATCCCTCACCTTGGTCGATTAAAAAAATTTGCGATATCCCTAGACGTATCGCCGACCCTTTTCTTTTTCATATGCATATGCGGAAGCAATTAAAAATCCCCAGACAATAAAACATTGAGATAGAACAGTAAGACTAAATTTCAAACTCTTAAAAACCTTCACTCTTATATATAAGGTGAACTATTCAATTTAATTCACATTAAACCAATTTAAAAACAAGGCCTACAAGCAGAAGTGGGGTTCTACAAGCTACGATCCCCGTCATCCTCTTCATCATCCTCCACACTCCAACATGAAGCCTTCAGCACACTGCACCAGACTTTCAAGATCTTCAAAATTCAAGTCTACTGCATCTAGGGACCTGAAATGGTTATTCAATAACCAATGAGACAACGTCTCAGCAAGTTCTACCCCCGAAGACCTGATTAGTAAGCCAATATACTATGGGCTGCCTAAACACGCACAGGTCAGAGAACTTACCTTGGCTTCAGTTCCAACCTGCAATCAGTACAGTTCAATAGGCATCCAAATAATCACATCATAGATTGATATCTCGATCAATCGACCTAGTCGATTACATAGCAACGAGACCACTTCCGATCATTTCAATTATTCCAACTCAATCCCCAATTATGAATCACGTTCCTTAGGGCATAACTTAATAATAGGTGGTAATCACAGCCCCACCAAGCAACTTCCTTAGATTTAGTTGTTTCACGGCCCCACTTGACACTTTCAATATTTAATGGGCTTTTTACTGGTCCCACTCAACTCTTTCGAAATTGAAATGGCTTTTACTGGTCCCCACTCGACCCTTTTCAAAATTCAATGGCTCAACCCTTTTCAAAATTCCCATGCTTTCTTCCACTCGACCCTTTCAATCGCGCCAACAATATTGCACTTCATAATTAAATTCATCAATTTCATAATATCTTGGCCTAATTCCTTAGTATCAAAGATACCCGATAAAATATTGTGTGTGGGTATACGATTGGCCTTAGCCAAAATAGAATAATTTCCTTTTTATAAATCCCACCATTTTATGTAGTCTACCAAAACATTTTTGGCATTGTCAACCGATGCTCGGTTATTTTTCGATTAATAACCAAAGATTATTCATTTAAAGAATAATTCCCACTTTCACAATTAATTCAATTCAACACAAAGTAAAACTCAATTAAATAAACGGACTACGCCACGACAATCAACACGAAATTCCGGTCACCGGCCGTCCCGGTTGAATTTCCGGAAAAATAAATAATTAAATAATTAATTTCGTAAATTAAATAAATAAATACTAAAAATCCAATTTAGGCCCATATCGCCTGATTGGAAGTCGGAACAGACTGGAAAATTACCAAGACCCGTTCAATAAATAACATGGCATGTCTACTTGCTAATGTCTATTTCTAACCACCCAACATACATCATTAAGTCTCTAATTTAATTTATCTAAATTAATCTAACCACCTAATTGCATTTAATTAAATCTAACCAACCCTAAGTATAATTAGTAGACTAAGAAAGCATTAGTGAGTAAAACTCACTTGTGAAAAGTGGAGATTGGATCACCGCGACAATGACACGACGGCGGCTGAAGTCCAAATTTTCGGCGGTGTCGATGGGCACTTCTGAGGCGCTAAACGGACCCAACAAATCTCAACCCAACTGAGATTTGTTTCTAAAACGGGCTGGGCTTGGGCCTCAAAAATTCACTGGGCTTCAAAAAGCTGGGCTTTGGCTTCACGGGCTTGGAAAAGAATGCGTGCTGGGCCGAACCAACTTTCTGGAGTGGATGGGCTAAAATTCCCGTGAGTTGTTGGCGTTGATGGACTGAAAGTGGGCTGGACTCCCACTGGTTTATGGGCTGAACAAGAAAAATTCGTGGGATTGCTGCTGGTGAAGTTCACGGCTTCAAATGGGCCCAACTGCTGGCTTGGTGGATTCGGTGACCCAAAGGAGGAGCCTTGGACGCTGGGCTTCGGAGCTGCTGTGGAGATGGGCCGAAGACGCGCGGAAGGAGCTGCTGCGTGGACGACGCGCGTGAAGCAGCTTCGGTCTTCTATGGCTGAATGGAGCTGGCGGTTGACTGGGACGCTCGGCAGCACAGTCTTCGAAGATGGGAGGCAAGTGGAGGAGAGCGGCTTCGACAGGAGGAGTCAACGATTGGGGATGCTTCGGTGGGTTCTTGACCCACGCGTGAGATAAGCTGCAACAAACGGTGGAGACGCGAGCTGGCGGAGAGAAGACGCGTGAAGATTGGTGGTGGAGCAGACGCATGAAGTCTTCGAAGGAACTTTGGGTTGACTTGCGTGGGAAAAAGAAGAACAATTGATGGTGGAGAGGCAGAAGGACGTGGAGTAGATGGGTTGCTTTTGGTGAATGGAGAGAGTGAGATTGAGGGGATGAAGCTGCGGGAAAAGAAATGAAAAATGGAAGTAGCTGGTGAGCTCGACGAAGAGAAAGAGGAGAGGGGCAGCCACCGTGCAGGGAAAGTATAGAGAAAGAGAGAGAGTCCAAATGTCAAACACTTATCCAAAGCATTAATGTTTGGTCCCCCTTTAGTCTTCATAAAAATCCTAATGTTCCCCAATTAATTCTTGAATAGAATTTCCCGAATAATCAAATTTCAAAACCAATTTTGCTGTCCCAAGAACCAATTCCGAATTTCACCGATTAAACTTCAATTTCTTCACTCAATTTCCCAAATTGAGGTCCAATTCCGATGAAGAAAAATCCCATAGAATTTTCTATAAATACCCAACACCCAAAGGCTTGGCTTGAAAGTCCAAACTCGCTTAAATTCGGTCCACACGAATTTCTATTAATTTTCCGCGACGTCCAAATTGATTTTCCGTAAAAATCTCGGAATCTCCAAAAAATCTTCTGAGACTGAGTCGACGTTCTTGGAATTTATTGCGACATGACAGAATCTTCAATTTTTGAAATCGAACTCAAATTCACGGTTACTTTCTATTCGACGCGTTTTTTAGCGTGACCTAGGCTACCGGGTAACTTTTAGGCATTTTTAGTGCAAATGACTCGTGGTCGATTTTCTTCAAGCCACAATGAACCCACTCGACTTATTGGCGACTCTCGGTTATCGTGAAAATATCGAGGATTCAAATACGAACACAGGGCACCAAAACAATAAGAAAATCAGTCTAGTGTTGATCAACGAGAATTTTCTAATTTAGTGGTGTCACCCACGATTAGCCACACATCTCAGTCGAACCAACCTATCTCTAATCTCTAATCGATTTTATACTGTGCTGCAATGGCCTCTAAAGATAGGCACGGTTGAGAAGCCGATTCCTAGTCGAATTCTCAAGTCTATTTGCCTTAAAATTCTTAATGGCTTCCCCAGATAGTCTAGTTATCTCGAGAGTGATCAGCTTTGAGAATAGCCCTATAGGCGCGTCAATGAAATGCCCGATTTATCCAATAGAAAACAGGGTTGAAAATCTAGGATGTCACACTTCAGCATAGCAGTCGTTTTCTTTTTTTACATTTCTTTTAAATCTCCTCTTGTTCATAGATTAAGTAAATAGGAAAAGGACAATAATCAATGGTGAGCAAAATCTCAAGGAAATGGAATTTAATATTTATAGATGGCGTACTTTAAAGCAAAGAAAGTTTTGACACGTACGATTGATTAACCATTTTCTTTCTATATTCCAAACAGTATGAAAATCCAACAGCTATGCAATAATCTGTTAGTTGCTCTTCTTCAAAACTGGTCACTTTTTTCTCCATATTTAAAATCAAAAGAATACATGTTACCACTTCTTATGATTATGCTACAGGGTTGTTGTGCTATATGATCTTTTTCTAGTGGTAAATTTCTGTCATATAGACACTCGGTAATCTCTTTTTCATCTCATGCATACGTTGTTGTCCTCTATTAGCTCACTCAAAATAGGTTATTTCAATCCTGATGCTATACGTGTTATATGGTTTTTGCATGAAATGGAGTTTAGTTTCAGTCAATGTAACAATTACTTTGAAAAATGCGATTTGTGCAATCTCCTAAAATTTCAGATTTTGGTCTACATATGTAAGCGGAGCACATGTATAACAATGGATGTGCAAGGGAAACCAGGATTGCATATTTGGCAGCGTCCGCTGCATTAGTTAATGACTTCAAAATGATGAAAATTAAGCTGGCCATAACCCTAATATGGCATCATAGAATATGCTAAAGGAGACTGAGGAAAGATTGTCAATCAGCTTGAGAAAAATATTGTGAATGATGTAGAAGAAGATGGATTGTTGCACCAGAAGACCAGAGCACTTAGAATTGGTTGATTGTGAAATCAGTATCAGGTCTTTTATGATTAATAGAAGTACTAGGAGTACCGATGCCTTGTACTACCGGATAAAGTAGGAATCATGTAACATTTTCAATTTCCTGACACATGACCAGTCCATAACTAAATGTCATTATTTAACTTTGGAAAAAATTCATTTCATGGATATACGCAATGTGATCATCTGACAGTAATGTTGGACGACGTTGCATTTATGAAATCAAGTTTCTATTATCACAATGACCAGGATTTGCAACAAAGCTGTACTGATCAGTTTTGGGTCTCCAACTTACCTGTACTATCGGGCCATCTATTGTTGTGCTAAGTTAGAATTTGGAGTCTATGTGCGTTCTCCAACTGAACACGAAGCAGAAGAGACTGACAATGATAGAAATCTGGGGGTTAGCTGTTTCCTTTTATATTCTAGATGGTGCAACTGTTCAACAGCTACACATCAAAATCAATTGATTTGCTCTTCCTTATGCAAATATAATATCTATCTCTTGCTCTCATGGTGATGATAACATGCTGATGTAGTGCAACCGAATCCTTTTTCCAGTAGTAACATTTTGTCCCTTTTAAATCGCTCAACGTTCTCTTTTTCATCTAATGCATATGTGAGGTCCCCTCTGTACTCTTTGCACTCTTGAATTGGGTCATTTTAGTGCTGACGCTGTACTTGCTTTATAGCATCAGCATGAAATGGAGTTCCTAATGAAAAAGGACAGAAATCGTGGATCATCTGAGTGAAACAAGGATTTTCTAGATAAGAATTATGCAGTGTTATCAATAATGAAGCTAGTCTCATTCATGGAACTTTTTGCCTTCTAAAATTTCAGAGTTCAGTCTAGGAGCTGAAATTGCCTATTTGATAGCAGGTACTGAAGGAATTAATAAAATGAAATCAGTAGTTGAACCTTAATATAGCATCTGTTGACAACAAAGAATATGCTGAGTAGGCTGAGAAAGAATGTTTGATGTGCTTCAACTAGAAGAAGAGGAATGATTGCACCAAAAAGATTGGATTAGTTAGCATCGGCTGATTGTATTAAAACTATTGTTAGTATTCTTCTCTATTTCTGTTTGAAGTACTTGCAGTCACATATGTTATTGATACCTTGGAAAAGTGATTGAAATAGAGAATTTTAAGGTTTTCCCATTTCCTGACACTTGACCAACGACCTTAATAATCATCCATTACTAATTGCTATCAAGGGCCAGCATCCATGCAAACAATTTATTTTATGGATATACCATTATGGTTCTGATCATTTCAGCAATAATGAAAAATGAAGTTGCATCACTTTTTGGATTAACAATAATGCCCAATTGGAAGTTTAGATTCCCAACTCGCTTGTGCTGTCGGACCTTCCACGGTTCTGTTAAGTCAAAATAACAGGAGATTTTCATGCATTGTTTAACCGTATTGGTCTCCACCTCGTTTGATGGATGGCAATTGATTGTCATTCTTTCTCAATTTCATAACCATACTTTACAGTAGCTTAAGGGGCTACTAATGATAGAGAAACCATTCCATAAGGAGCTACTAATGATAGAGAAACCTTACCAGCATCCGTGTTTTAACTTACCTTTTTACCTAACATAATATGATAAGATTAACCAATTAATTAGGAGATTCACTAATGACTTTAGTACAATCACGGGGACTTCAAGAAACTTGCTAATGTACGTATGAGGAAACCTACATCACAGCTGTCAGTTTCTGTTTTTCATTTCTTTTATTAATTACTTTATCACTTACTAAGACTTCCCCTCGTTCATAGATTATGTAAGTAGCAAAAGGACATTATCAATGGCGAGCAAAATTGAAACGAAATGCAATTTGAGAACCCCATCTAACATGTACAACAGAACTCGGAAGAAAAAAAAGAAAGAGAAACAAAGTGGTGGATCAAATATCTGAAACTAGTACATGCTGCAAGCAAATAGCAATGACAGTTTCTCATAAAACAGGAATGCTTTGAGGCTTCATTCCCAATAAACTCAACGTGGCATCATGATTCCTGAAACCACTGAAGTTTCATTTTTGCTGATTGTTCATTATTAATTAGTTATGCGGCCTTAGCAGAACTGGCGATGGTTATTTGCAGTTCGTGCATGTAAAGCATTCAGTACTGTAATCCTCTGACATGGTAGAGTCTAGTGTCGAGCTCACTGTCTTTTCCTGTCCTGGTTTCATGAAATAGGTTCGTCACAAAAACCTCAAAGTAGTAGATGGTGCAGAAAACAACAGTCTTATTATGCTGACATCAATACAAGTTGTGACAGAAGGAAGATTTCTTCATACTTGAACTGGGAACTTCATCAGAAGACTTAAAGTAGTAGTTTGTTTAATCAAGCACACGGAGATGACGGACACCATCAGATGCATTTCTCTAGCTAATTGTAGTACCAGAACTTCTTCTGAAGTGTCTCAACAAGCTTCTCATCCACCTGGAACCCCTTGGCCAGAACCTCGGGGGAAATAGGTGGCTTTGCATTGAACAATGCATTGGCTACAGTGATGACTCCTGGGTTTTGGCTGCTTAGACCGGAAATCGCGACTGCATTGGTCTTTCCAATATTGAGCTGGAAGTGAATCATCCCAATGGGGAAAACAAAAACATCTCCAGGGTGGAGGACTTTCTCAAAGAAAGTATTGTTCAGTTGGTTGGACGTGACAAAGCCTACATAGAGGGTGCCCTCCAGGACAAGCAAAATCTCGGTGCCACGAGGGTGAGTGTGCGGAGGATTTAAACCACCTATTCCAAAGTCGATACGAACCATGGAAATGCCAAGAGTGTTGAGTCCTGGTAGCTGCTGCGCGAACACTGGGGTGACCGTGGAGCCCACGGGATTGGCCGTGCTTCGAGGAACTTGGAGGCCGGAAAAGAGGAAGTCGTCTGCTGTGGCAAGACTGGGGTTCTTGCAGAACTGTCCATTCACAAACACTGCATAGGGAGGAGTTTCTGTTAAATTGTTGTTGACATATACCTTTGAGGCACATCCTAGGATACAACAAGGTCGCACCAAGAATGAGAAATGTTATCTTTTTGTTAGGTTAATTGTCTTATTTGGTGTGAAAACTCAACGTCTTGTTCAAAAAAATTGATCGTAATGCCTGACGAGCTTCCCCAGCGCACCCATTAAGAGTGTCAGTCTTAAAGGAGGATACTCTGAAATCTAGAGCGAAATGTATTAACTCGAAATGTTCTACCAAGCAAGGGAAGACAAGCTTACAAGCATTCTGGGGTTCTGCAACTCCCACACAGATGTCCTGCAGGGGACTTGGGTCATAGGCGTAGGCGATAGACAGCACCAGAGCCAAGAGTGCGAAACTGGTGCAAATTCGAATGCTCATCGTCATGTTATTTTTTTTCTCTTCTTCTTTTTTCTACTCTCGGGTGCTCTAATGGATGCGAACACTTGCTGCAAAATGATGCCTATTTATAGATACCAGACCTCATGCACATCTCATAATTTTCTCCACAAAGCTGGTTGGGCCATTGTCCATTCAAATTCGAGTCAGTGTAGTTTTACCGACAGCTACACACAAAACTTAATTGATTTTCTCGTCCTTAACTCACATCACCTCAATCGCCGAACGCGAAAATGACAGACTAACTGTTTCTGCTTCATATGTCAATGCAATCTGATCGTTTATAGTTTTAAAGATCTTTGTCACTCTACCACACTTGATTTACAGTCGTTCCAACTGAGTCGCTGATGATCAAGATGCTTCAGCATACTAGTACTGACAAGTAACAAATTCATCATTTTCCAATGCTGAAAAAACAAAGTAAAAGTGACAATAAACTCTCAAAATGAGATCTGGGGTATTATAAGCCAGGAAAGTCCTAGTAATTCGATGATCGGCCCTGAAACTTCCGAACCTATGGTGAAGGATTTTACTTTACAGCCAAGTACCATGGCATTATGGGACGGATGTATAACGATCATGATTGGTAACACCATCACCTGGCAAGCGTTGTGCATGACTAGTTGGTAAACGAAGAAACGAGTCTGGTCTTGCTCGAGGCAATTCATGGCAATATTGATGTTGCATTCTTAGGAAAAAATTTCGAACTTGTTTGGGCGTTTTAAATTCCTGACAAACCCATTTCTTGAGCTCTTATCTACTTAAAAACGAATTGTAAGCAACGATCGACGTGGGAAAACAATTCCCGAGACTTTGTACTGTTCAATCAAACTCTTTTAATCCTCTGGAGGGTCAGCAACATGGAAAGTGCCGAGTAGTCCGAGAGAAGCTGTTCGATCTGCTTGAAAGTACAAAACCCAAAGGACTGCATACTAGACTGGGATAGGAGGAGATGAACCGCTGTACCAAAAAGATCGGAGCAGTTGAAGTTGGAAGCTGTTCGATCTGCTTGAAAGGACATAACCCAAAGGACTGCATACTAGACTGGGATAGGAGGAGATGAACCGCTGTACCAAAAAGATCGGAGCAGTTGAAGTTGGAAGCTGTTCGATCTGCTTGAAAGTACATAACCCAAAGGACTGCATACTAGACTGGGATAGGAGGAGATGAACCGCTGTACCAAAAAGATCGGAGCAGTTGAAGTTGGAAGACTATAAGGAAATTAAAGGGCCCGCGTACCCAAAGGAGCAGTTTTGCACTTCCTTCGCCGAAAAATCCCAAAGGAGCAGTTTTTCTTTTTTGCACTTCCTTCGCCGAAGAAACAAAAAATTGTTTCTTGTTTCTAACAAAAATCAAACACTTCTCTCTTTTTTTTTCTTTTTCTTCTTTTCTTCTTCTTTTCTTCTTCTTTTTTTCTTTCTTTTTTTTGGCCGGTCGCCGGCCTCGGCCAAATCGCACCTCGCCGACGTCGATATTTTGGTCGGATTTTGGCCGGGTGATGCTCGGCCTCGCCGGCCACCTCCGAGCCGGCGTCGCTCGGTACTTAGGCCGAGCCTCGCCGGTGGCTAGGCGAGCTCTGATCAGAAAGAAAATAAAAATAAAAATATTAAAAATTAAAAGAAATAAAAAAAAAAATACAAATTTACCAAACTTATTTCTGTATTTTTTATTCCCTAGTAAACCCATTTTTTTTTTCACTTTTTTTCAAATTTTTAAACTTTAAAACGCACCCTAAGTGATCAATTTTGCTCCAATTTTGGTATTTAAGTATCACTTTTCAAATTTTTGGTACTTAAGTGTCCCTCCATGCCATGTTTTGGCACTTAGGGTGTACTTTGTCCCCTCTTGATTAAAGTAGGGAATTTTAAGGTTTTCCCATTTCCTAACACTTGACTAACAACCTTAATAATCATCCATACGAGATATCACTATCAAGTGCTAGAATCATGCAAACAATTTATTTGGTGGATATACCCTTCTGATCATTGTCCATCAATAATGCAAAATGAAGTTGCATCTATTTTAGGATAAATGAAAATGCCGAATTGGTAATTTAAGTCTCCAATTCGATTGTACTGTCGGGCATTCCGTGATTCTGTCAAGTGAAATTAACATAAGATTTTCGTCCATTGTTCAACCGTATTCGTCAAATTGATAGTTTTTAATTTTTTTTCAACTTTATGACCATGGTTTACAGTAGCTTAATCAGTTACTAATGCAGAAGAAACCTTACCAGCATATGTGATTTAACTTATCTTAGTGCCTAACATAATATAAGGAGATTAACAAATGAATTAGGAGATTCATTCACTAATAACTTCATTACGATCACGGGGACTTCAGGAAACTTGGTAATTTATGTACGAGGAAACTACAGCATAGCAGTCGTTTTCTTTTTTTACATTTCTTTTAAAACTCCTCTTGTTCATAGATTAAGTAAATAGGAAAAGGACAATAATAATCAATGGTGAGCAAAATCTTAAGGAAATGGAATTTAATATTTATAGATGGCTAAGGGTGGCAAATGGGTGGGTCGGGTCAGGTCAAAATGGGTCGACCCATGTTTGACCCATTTAACCCGTTTTGACCCATATTCATGTAGTGTAAATCAAGTGACCCATACCCGACCCGACCCGTACCCGACCCATATTGCTAAAACCTATTAATATTCTACGAAAACCTACTTCTACTATATGCTAATTGGATTAAAACTTCTAATTAAATTAAAATTTAAAAAATATATCAATTTTTAATTTTTTAAATATAATTTTTAATTATTTTTATTTTTTAAAATATAATATTTATTTTTAAAATTTTCTTTTTCTTTTTCTTTTTTCTCTTTTCTTTTTCCTTATTCTTCGGCTGGCATGGCAGCCGACGACGGCCATAGGCAAGATCAAGCTCACTAGCGTCGGGCGGGGCTCGATCTCGCCGATCCGACGAGGCCAAGGCCTCGCCCGACGCCGGCGAGGCTCGAGCCTCGCCCGGCTTTGTCGCCCCGTCACCCCCACCAGCCACCGGCTAAGGAAGGAAGGAAAAAAAAAAAAAGAAAAATAATTGAAATATGAAAAATAATTATAATTTCGATTTTTCATAAAAAAAAAATTATAAAGTTAAATAAAGCAATGGGTTTAAACTTTAAAGTGGGTTTCCTAATAACCCATTTAGACTCATTTTCTTTTTGTGTTTTACTTTTTCAAACACATTTCTGACCCATATTTAACTTTCACTTAACCAATTTATGACCCATATTTAACTTTCAATTAATCCATTTCTAACCCATATTTAACTTTCACTTTACCCATATATGACACATTTAACTAAAAATGGGTCATAATATGGGTTTATGACTAATTTTGCCAGCTCTACTGAAAGCAGAGAAAGTTTTGACACATATGATTGGTTAGCCATTTTCTTTCTATATTCCAAATAGTACGAAAATCCAATAGCTACGCAATAATCTGTTTGTTGCTCTTCTTCAAAGAACTTGTCACTTTTGTCTCCATATTTAAAACCAAAAGAATACATGTTACCACTTCTTACGGTTATGCTACAGGGCTGTTGTGCTATATGATCTTTTTCTAGTGGTAAATTTCTGTCACATAGACACTTAGTAATCTCTTTTTCATCTCATGCATACGTTGTTGTCCTCTATTAGCTCACTCAAATTAGGTTATTTCAATCCTGATGCTATACTTGTTATATGATTTTTGCATGAAATGGAGTTTAGTTTCAATCAATGTAACAATTACTTTGAAAAATGAGATTTGTGCAATCTCCTAAAATTTCAGATTCTGGTCTACATATGTAAGTGGAGCACATGTATAACAATGGATGTGCAAGGGAAACCAGGATTGCATATTTGGCAGCGTTCGCTGCATTAGTTAATGACTTCAAAATGATGAAAATTAGGCTGGCCATAACCCTAATATGGCATCATAGAATATGCTGAAGGAGATTGAGGAAAGATTGTCAATCGGCTTGAGAAATATATTGTGGATGATGTAGAAGAAGATAAGTTGTTGTACTAGAAGATTGGAGTAGTTAGAATTAGTTGATTGTACGGAAATTAATATTGGGTCTTTTATGATTAATTAAAGTACTAGTAGTATTGATGCCTTGCAATACTAGATAAAGTAGGAGTCATATAACATTTCTGTGACATCCTGAAATTCGAGCTCTCTAAGGGATGAGTGAATGTGAATTTCGTCAATGCATTATTGGTTGATCTCATTTGAAATTGATCACTCCCGAGATATTGACCTTGAGGGGAAAGGTTAATGAGGATAGAACTCGTGCAACTAAAGAACTTGACCTGGGAAAACGACTTGACCATGAAATTTGCGTGAGGACGATCCTGTAGATAGGCAGGCCGATTTCAAGGATGACTAGAAGTCGATTCGCGGACAGAACATAATGGAATGACGGGTGATTCAGTTTACTATTATCGAACCCGCGAATGACCCTATGTCGATCCTCGGTAATCGTGTGCTTTGAAATAAGAATCTATCATTCACAATTTCATGTAGTCAAGAATGTCCATGTGTCGAAATGTTTTGAACGTAATTTGGCAAGAGTCGATTACGCGTGAATCCTTGAAGTTGCCTATTAGTCTGAGTTGTACCAAAATGGCATTCTGGCAAAATTGACATGGCATGAGAACCCAAGATTGGACTTAGAATGTTCAGGAATGTCTGGGACAAACTTTTAGATGATGCTGCTTCGACAATCGACAACGCTAGTTAAGTCAAGTAGTTGGAAAAAGGATTTATGGACCAAGGAAACGAGCCTATGAGGACGTGGGCCAAGCCAAGCTAGTGTGGGCCTTAGGCCCAAGGTGGGACAGCCACCATGGTAGGCCCAAGGCAAGCAAGTGAGCCCATTGGGCCCAACCAACCATTTTACCTTCCAAGCCCATTGTCTAGCCTTGAGCCATTTTGAGTCCAACCAATTCCCGAGCCCATTCCTATTCATTTGCTAGCCCGTTTCTTAGGCCTGCCCTTCATTTTCAGCCCAAGGGCAGTTTGGTAAACGGGCAAGGTGGAAATGACTATTTTGTCCCTAGATATTGTGTGAATATGTCAAAGGAAGAGAGAGAATGTGAGGTCATGTTGCATTGGGAATTGAAGCAAGCATTGAAGGGCCTTAATGAGGAAGGCAGCCAGCTCTCCCATTACTCTCTCTCCTCCTCTTCAGCTCAGAAATTCGAAGCCCTCTCTCTCCCTTGTTTTCCTTCCCTTCCTTCTTCTTCTCCTACAGACCTTCCTCCAAAAACTTGAGTTATTTGTTGCCTTCCCGTGCAAATCATCGCCCGTGCCACCCACCACCGTGCTCAGGACATCCAGTCTGTACAGACCAAGGCGGCTGTTCGCCGGTTGGAGCCGCTGGCTGACTCGTCGGCCGACCAAAAGCAACTGCTCGCCAGTCTACTTGCCTGCCTGCATTGTTTCGCTCGTTTCAGCCGTTTTCCTCGCATTCCGACCCAACCTCCGCCCAACCCAGCCACCATCAAGTCCCCCTTGACCCCCAGGTACCGCCGATCACCGGAGCTCCAGCCAGCCCGTTCAGCTTATTTTTTCCTCTGGTAGTGCAGTTTTTCAGAGTGCGGTGAGAGGAAGAGTTTGTTACTGTTGTTTCAGCCCTGGGACCACCTTGGATCGTTGTGGTCGAGGTCCCCGTGCGTAGCCTCCGTCATGGCCGCCGCGTCCGTATCTCCAGCCCGTTTAACAGGTGAGTTTAGCTCCTAATCCGTCGATTAGTACCTAAACTTGCTTATGGTTGGCTTAGTTAGGGTTAATTAAGTTGTATTAGCCCTAAGATAGGTGATTAGATAGATGGTTAAGATTAGTTTAGCTTAATCTTGCTTTATTTTGCTTAATGATGCTTATGTGCTTAGTTAAGCATGTTTTGCTTTAATTAAGTGCTTGTTTGCTTTAATTGATATTTTTAATGATTTTTGGATTTAATTTATTAATTATTGAATTCTGAAATTTTACTGTTCATATTGCACTGTTCACAAGTATTGTTCACGTGCACTATTCACGCGGTACTGTTCACAAAATAATGTTCACGCGTACTGTTCATGCGCACTGTTCATCCGAGAGTGAAAAATTGTCTAATTTCATGTGTTTTGATTGTATGAGGTGAATTGAATGTGTAAATGCATGGACATCTGCATGAATCGTATGGTTTCCACAAAAAGGGAAAAAGATGATTTGTCCAAGGGACACTGGAAATGGACCGCTTTTATGAGAAAATGATCTGAGATTGGTATATACAAGCATGTGTGCATTGGCTAATGCTAAAAAATAAAAAGGTGGGTTGTGGTGGTATGCTTGCATGATCACTAAGTTGAACCGTCACCTAGCGGGAGTTTGGGGACGATACCCGATTTTATCGGATGCCCGGCGGGGGTTCAAATGCGGAGTCGCGGTAGAGGCTGGGCCCATGCTCCTTCAAGATTGCCTTCTAGGTGGGGTATCTAGACGTTTCCACGCCTCACGGGGGAGGGCGATGCCTCATTATGCTAGTAGACACCGGCGGGAGTTCGGTTGTAACCCTGGGGAGGGCAATAATAATCGGAACACGTGTGGGTGCCATAGTGTATGAGAAACGTGACCTCATTGGTTCTGATTATGCATGAGCCGATCATATTGTTTATGGCACGCACGCACGAATCGATAACGTGCAGGGTGTGGCAATGGCCAGGTGAGATCGCTTGTGACGCGATTCATATGTGATTGATGAACTGCATCATCTAATGGCCATGTGCATTGCGTGTATGGTGTTGAGATATAACATGCAGGGTATGGCATTCCAGGTAAGGTTGCATGCGAACCGACTATTTGATTGTTGGTTGGCCCTGGCTATTGTCATTTGTTGATTGTTGATTGTTGGTTGTTGGTTTTATTTGTGGGGTGGTTTTGGAGAGATACCCCGAGTGGAGTTGGTGTCCTAATCGAGGGTTAGGGGGAGGACTCGCTGAGATTTTATCTCACTGGTTATTGTATAACGACTTTCAAGTCCTTAGATTGGCGCTTCCGCCAGTGAGATTCGGGATCTCTAAGGACTGGGATACTGTTGTGACGCACCATCGCTTCTCGGGTCGGGCGCATCTTTACGAGAAGTATCTCTCCACCATCTAGGTGGATGAGGGACCGAGGCAATGGATACCCCATCGGTCTTGGCGTGGTTCATCCGGGATGGCGATATGCTGATCGGTCCTCTGCGAGGTTTTGACGAGCCGCCTGGTAGGGTCCTCGAGGACGCCGACTGGGATCCCAGGGAGTTGGACCCTCCTAACGGTGCAGTGGAGAATCCTAGCCCCGCTCCACTAGTGTTCGACCCGAACACTTCCGACTACAACCCGACGGAGTCTGAGTCCGATGGATCCGAGTGATAGTGGTACCGAACCCTAAGGTTCTTTTTGGTGTATAGTTGGATTAATGTCACGCCTCGAACCCCGAGACACGTGAACAACCCGCCATGGTCATGTAAATGCGACATTCCCAAGTAGTGTCGCCGACCCCATTGATTTATTATGCGCATGCGGAACGTAATAAGAAACTCCTGACAAAACTTACGAGATAGAAAAGCATAAAACCAAATCATTCAAAAACAAACATACTTTCATACATAATCATTCCAGAGTTTACATACATCCAAAAATGAGTCAGAGTTTAAGTGCAACAAAAAGGGTCAGTCTGCACAACAGGGATCGGTCCACCAAAAAGAGGAACAGTCCTATGACTACTAGTCGAAGTCGTTCGTCGATCCAACATTCTCCAAGTCTGACTGCACGGGATCCGGAGACGATGGGTTGTCCACTCCACCATCAGGAAGGTCAGCTACACCTTCCCCCAAAATGGCATTCACCACAGCCAGTGGAATGTCAAAACTATCAAGAGGGCCAATCCTAAGGCCATCGGCCCCGGAACGGAACCAGGCCTTATACCTATGTGGCACCCGGTTATCCACTGACACCTGAATCCAGACTGTGGACTTGATCAGCTTGTACACCCACTGACTTCCAAGGTCAAAAAAGCTATGCACCTGCTCGACGATGTGCACTGGAATGCCATTCTTCTCCGGAGGTACTGCCATCTATGGCCCTATAATAATTTCCCACAACGGGGTGAGACATTGTCTCAGAAAGTTCACCCCTCCTAAACCCCTATTAGAAAGAAAATACACCCCGGGTGGCCTAGCCACATCACACAGAAAAACTTACCTCGACTTATTTCCTTCCTGCAGGTTAGTACATTTCAATTCACTCAATCACAGGTAATAATAGGAATATGAACAAATGAACCGCAATCAATTTCACATAATCCACAACCACAGCATGCGATCTCATTTTAGCCTATTCGCAGTTCAGCTATCTACTAGCATATAGCCAGGCATTGTCTCCCCACCTTGGAGCACGGCTTCATCAGTACCTCGACGGCGTTCCCGAAGGAGCATGGGCCCAGAATCAACTGCGACCCGCAACCATTACGTGGGCATCCCATATAGGGGCAAGTCCGACTCAACAACCCAGGACAAATTCCTCTTAATTATCACACAACAATTTCACAATTGGCCCAGGACACTTTGCATTTCATTTAATGCTCCCAATTAAAATAGTAATCCCGGCCATTTTTCTTCATATTAAAAATATTCCAAAAATTAACCACGTGTGTGGGGACACGTTAATTTCGATCCAGAAAACCTATATCTCACTTTTTCCAAACCCCACTATTTAATATAATATATAAAATACAATTTTTGCATCAAAACCCGACACTTGGGTTTTTATGAATAAAATCCCTATTTATCGCGATCAATACTCAATTTGCCACATCCATTCATCAATTTCAAATTATAAATGCACAAAGAAGATTAGCACGAAATTTTGACCAATTAAGGTCCAAAAATAATTTTCGGAATTTTAAGTTTTTTATAAATAATAATATTTTAATAATTTCGTAATATAATATATTATTAAATAATTCTAGAATTTCAAACATTTAAGTAAATCAAAAAGAAACTCATATTATGTCCCATCAAGGTTTAATATAAAATAAACTCTCTTAGCCTTAATTAAACATGCTTTAAATTAAACCAACCTCTTAATCTAAATCACAATTAAATAAACTAAACTAACCACCTAAACTTAATTAACTTAGACTAAGCACACTTAGGGCATCATTAACCCTCTAATCAAGATTTAGTGAGTTAAACTCACTCAAATGACGAGCCGAGTGGTTCCATGCAACGGGGACGCAACGGGGATCGACTTTCCTCAAGGCGGGCCGGGCTTTCGGGGTCGAGAAGCCGGCCAAAACGGGCCTTGAAGAACCGGAGGAGGGCTGGTCAACGGTTGCTGAGCTTGGCCGGACGGAGGTGGCTCGGCGGTCGTTCGAGCGCGAGATTGGCGAAGGAGGACTGGCAGTAGCTCGGCGATGACTGGCGGCAGCTCCGATGGGACCTCCGGCGACGTGCAGCGGCTGGATGGAGGGGGAACGACAGCTAGATGGCAAACGAAGTGGAGACAACGCGACGGAGGAACGGCTAGTGTGCGCGCGGGCCTTCGCGCGCGGACGGGCGACGACTGCGATGGCGACGGCGACATGCGGTAGCGAGCTGGCAACCAAGCGGGCGAAGGAGGCGAACGAAGGGGGGGTGGTCGCACGGCTGGTTCTGCACTTTCTCTTTCAAAAATTCCAAGAAGCCATGAAGAAGATGATGGAGACAAGGGGGAAGTGATATCCCACCTTTCCAAGAGCAAATCCCCACCCTCCAAGTGTCACCATCCTAGCCATTCTTGCCCCATCCCATGACATCACTTGTGATGTCACAATCCACTAACTCCAACCTCCTACAACCTTATTTCAATAGGTTCAATTCCATTTTCCGCCGTGGCATAAAATCTTGTACATTAACTTCTTCAATTCCAATCAATTCTCTTTCAATTGAGCTCAGTTAAAGTCTATAAAATTAATCCATGTTCCTCATAAGATATGTGACACCCTAGGACTTCTAATTTCTTAATTCAGTCACAATTTCACGGTTAATTTCACTCTGGCACGATACTAGCGCATCTTGACCTACCGAATAGCTTTTAAAAATTTTTATGCATTCGACATGTGGTTGATCAATCTCAAGCCACAATGTACATCTTTGACACATTGGCGACCCTCGGTTGTCAAGGTAATCTCAAAGTTTCAAATACGGACACAGGATACCCAAATAACTGTGCCGCAATGACCCTTGCAGGTCAGCTTGGTCGAGGAGTCGTTTCCTGGTCAAATTCTCGAGTCTTATGCATTAGAATCTTTTAACGGCTTCACCTGATAGATTAGTTTTCACATGAGTGGCCGACTCAAGGAAAATAACTATATGTGCAAAGATGAAATGCCCATCTAAATTCACTGAAAATAGAATTAGAAAATCGGGATGTCACAATTAACCTAGCCTAGTTTCTTTTTGGTCTGACTTAAAGGATGGATCGGCACCTCGGTGGGACTTGTAAATCGGAAATGATCCTCCGTTGGTTAATCCAGTGTAAATGTGTGTGTGTGTGTGTGTGTGTGTGTGTGTGTGTGTGTATATATGCGAGTAGTTGCTATTGTTTTTGCTTTTCATCTCTCTATCCATGTTTGATTGCTTGATTGCCTGTTGATTGGGAGATGATTCATTTTCCGCTTGCGCATAATAAAAGGTTAAAATGAAGGATCGTCAACAAGTCTTGGGACGTCGCTTTTTATCGACCAAGAGAAGGGGTTGTTGCGCGCTCAGGGTTCGGGGCGTGACAATTCCAATTTCCTGACACATGTCCAGTCCATAACTAAATGTCGCTATTTAACTTTGGAAACAATCATTTCATGGATATACGCATTGTGATCATCTGACGGTTATGTTGGACGACATTACATTTACGAAACCAAGTTTCTATTATCACAATGACCTGGGCTTGCAACAAAGCTGAGCTGATCAGTTTCGGGTCTCCAACTGACTTGTACTATGGGGCCGTCTATTGTTGTGCTAAGTTAGAATTTGGAGTCTACGTGCATTCTCCAACTGAACACGAAGCAGAAAAGACTGACAATGATAGATATTTGGTGGTTAACTGTTTCCCTTTATATTCTAGATAGTGCAATTGTTCAACAGCAACACATAAAACTCAATTGATATGCTCTTCCTTATGCAAACATCATATCTATCTCTTGCTCTCATGGTGATGATAACATGCTGATGTAGTGCAACCGAATCCTTTTTCCAGCAGTAACATTTTGTACATTTTGTCCCTTTTAAATCGCTCAACGTTCTCTTTTTCATCTAATGCATATGTGTGGTCCCCTCTGTACTCTTTGCACTCTTGAATTGGATCATTTTAGTGCTGACGCTGCTTTATAGCATCAGCATGAAATGGAGTTCCTAATGCAAAAGGACAGAAATGGTGGATCATCTGAGTGAAACTAGCATTTTCAAGATAAGAATTATGCAGTGTTATCAATAATGAAGCTAGTCTCATTCATGGAACTTTTTGCCTTCTAAAATTTCAGAGTTCAGTCTAAGAGCTGAAATTGCCTATTTGATAGCAGGTACTGAACGAATTAATAAAATGAAATCAGGAGTGGTTGAACCTTAATACGGCATCTGTTGACAACAAGGAATATGCTGAGTAGGCTGAGAAAGAAGGGTTGATGTGCTTCAACTAGAAGAAGAGGAATGATTGCACCAAAAAGATTGGATTAGTTAGCATTGACTGATTGTATTAAAACTATTGTCAGTATTCTTCTCTATTTCTGTTTGAAGTACTTGCAGTCACATATGTTATTGATACCTTGGAAAACTGATTGAAGTAGAGAATTTTAAGGTTTTCCCATTTCCTGACACTTGACCAACGACCTTAATAATCATCCATTACTAATTACTATCAAGGGCCAGCATCCATGCAAACAATTAATTTTATGGATATACCATTATGGTTCTGATCATTTCAGCAATAATGAAAAATGAAGTTGCATCTCTTTTTGGATTAACGATAATGCCGAATTGGAAGTTTAGATTCGCAACTTGCTTGTGCTGTCGGACCTTCCACGGGTCTGTTAAGTCAAAATAACAGGAGATTTTCATGCATTGTTTAACCGTATTGGACTCCACCTCGTTTGACGGATGGCAAATTGATTGTCATTTTTTTTCAATTTCATCCCCATACTTCATAGTAGCTTAAGAAGCTACTAATGATAGAGAAACCTTACCAGCATCCGCGTTTCAACTTATCTTTTTACCTAACATAGTATTATAAGATTAACCAATCAATTAGGAGATTCACTAATGACTTTAGTACAATCACGGGGACTTCAGGAAACTTACTAATATACGTATGAGGAAACCTACATCATCGCTGTCAATGTCTGTTTTTCATTTCTTTTATTAGTTACTTTAGCACTTACTAAGACCTTCTTTCGTTCATAGATTATGTAAATAGCAAAGGGACATAATCAATGGTGAGCGAAATTGAAAGGAAATGGAATTTGAGAACCCCAACAAACATGTACAACAGAACTCGGAAAAAAAAAGAAGAAGAAGGGACGCAAAGTGGTGGATCAAATATCTCAAATTAGCACATGCTGCAATCAAATCGCAATGACAGTTTCTCATAAAACAGGAATGCTTTGAGGCTTCATTCCCAATAAAATCAACGCAGCATCATGATTCCCGAAACTACTGAAGTTTCATTTTTGCTGATTGTTCATTATTAATTAGTTATGCGGCCTTAGCAGAACTGGCGATGGTTATTTGCAGTTCGTGCATGTAAAGCATTCAGTACTGTAATCCTCTGACATGGTAGACTCTAGTGTCGAGCTCACTGTCTTTTTCTGTCTTGGTTTCATGAAATAGGTTCATCACAAAAACCTCAAAGTAGTAGGTGGTGCAGAAAACAACAGTCTTATTATACTGACATCAATACAAGTTGTGACAGAAGGAAGCTTTCTTCATACTTGAACTGGGAACTTCATCAGAAGACTTAAAGTAGTAGTTTATTTAATCAAGCACACGGAGATGACGGACACCATCAGATGCATTTCTCTAGCTAATTGTAGTACCAGAACTTCTTCTGAAGTGTCTCAACAAGCTTCTCATCCACCTGGAACCCCTTGGCCAGAACCTCGGGGGAAATAGGTGGCTTTGCATTGAACAATGCATTGGCTACAGTGATGACTCCTGGGTTTTGGCTGCTTAGACCGGCAATTGCGACAGCGTTGGTCTTTCCAACATTGAGCTGGAAGTGAATCATCCCGATCGGGAAAACAAAAACATCTCCAGGGTGGAGGACTTTCTCAAAGAAAGTATTGTTCAGTTGGTTGGATGTGACAAAGCCTACATAGAGGGTGCCCTCCAGGACAAGCAAAATCTCGGTGCCACGAGGGTGAGTGTGCGGAGGATTTAAACCACCTATTCCAAAGTCGAGACGAGCCATGGAAATACCAAGAGTGTTGAGTCCTGGTAGCTGCTGCGCAAACACTGGGGTGACCGTGGAGCCCACGGGATTGGCCGTGCTTCTAGGAACTTGGAGGCCGGAAAAGAGGAAGTCGTCTGCTGTGGCAAGACTGGGGTTCTTGCAGAACTGTCCATTCACAAACACTGCATAGGGAGGAGTTTCTGTTAAATTGTTGTTGACATATACCTTTGAGGCACATCCTTGGATACAATAAGGTCGCACCAAGAATGAGAAATGTTATCTTTTTGTTAGGTTAATTGTCTTGTTTGGTGTGAAAACTCAACGTCTTGCTCCAAAAAATTGATCGTAATGCCTGACGAGCTTCCCCAGCGCACCCATTAAGAGTGTCAGTTTTAAAGGAGGACTACTCTGAAATCTAGAGCAAAATGTATTAACTCGAAATGTTCTACCAAGCAAGGGAAGACAAGCTTACAAGCATTCTGGGGTTCTGCGACTCCCACACAGATGTCCTGCAGGGGACTTGGGTCATAGGCGTAGGCGATAGACAGCACCAGAGCCAAGAGTGCGAAACTGGTGCAAATTCGAATGCTCATCGTCATGTTGTTTTTTTTCTCTTCTTCTTTTTTCTACTCTCGGGTGCTCTAATGGATGCGAACACTTGCTGCAAAATGATGCCTATTTATAGATACCAGACCTCATGCACATCTCATAATTTTCTCCACAAAGCTGGTTGGGCCATTGTCCATTCAAATTCGAGTCAGTGTAGTTTTTCCAACAGCTACACACAAAACTTAATTGATTTTCTTGTCCTTAACTCACATCACCTCAATCGCCGAACGCGAAAATGACAGACTAACTGTTTCTGCTTCATATGTCAATGCAATCTGATCGTTTATAGTTTTAAAGATCTTTGTCACTCTACCACACTTGATTTACAGTCGTTCCAACTGAGTCGCTGATGATCAAGATGCTTCAGCATACTAGTACTGACAAGTAACAAATTCATCCTTTTCCAATGCTGAAAAAACAAAGTAAAAGTGACAATAAACTCTCAAAATGAGATCTGGGGTATTATAAGCCAGGAGAGTCCTAGTTATTCGATGATCGGCCCTGAAACTTCCAAACCCATGGTGAAGGATTTTACTTTACAGCCAAGTACCATGGCATTATGGGACGGATGTATAACGATCATGATTGGTAACACCATCACCTGGCAAGCGTTGTGCATGACTAGTTGGTAAACGAAGAAACGTGTCTGGTCTTGCTCAAGGCAATTCATAGCAATATCGATGTTGCATTCTTAGGAAAAAATTTCGAACTTGTTTGGGCGTTTTAAATTCCTGACAAACCCATTTCTTGAGCTCTTATCGACTTAAAACCGAATTGTAAGCAATGATCGACGTGGGAAAACAATTCCCGAGACTTTGTACTGCTCAATCAAACTGTTTTAATCCTCTGGAGGGTCAGCAACATGGAAAGTGCCGAGTAGTCCGAGAGAAGCTGTTCAATCTGCTTGAAAGTACAAATACAAAACCCGAAGGGCCGAATATTAGATTAGGATAGGAGGAGACGAACCGCTGTACCAAAAAGAGTGGAGCAGTTGAAGTTGGTTTACTGTAAGGAAATCAAGAGTAGTTTATGAAGCTCATTTGAAGTACTCACCTAAGTTAATGATCATGGTACTGAACATCCATTTTACAAAATGCTTGAGAGTGGAAAGTTTGCCATGTTCCCCATTTCCTAACTCTTTTGACAGACCACCTTAACATACGCTAACAACCTCTTAAAATATCAGCACCGCATGTGGACTGCAGTGGAAGAGTTGCATCTCATTGGATTTCCTCTGACGATTCTCAACAGGTAATGACTGGAAGCTGGAAGCTGTTGGAATTGGTTGACTGTGAGGAAACCCAGAATGGTCTATGAAGCTTATTTGATAGTGGAGAGTTTACTACCTCCCCCATATGCTAACACTTTTGACCCCACAACCTTAACATGCGCTAACAACCTCTTAAACTATTAGTATCTCATCTAATGGAAGAAGTAGCATCTCATCGGATATTCTTTAACGATTCGCCACATGTAATGATTGATCCGCGTGAGGTCACATCCACGGGCGAGTGGTTTTTGTCCAAATTCCACTTGGAACTTACTTGTTAATACAAGTTCCCTAATTTTTGGAACTTAGAACCTACTCTACGTGCCTAAGAAGCTAGAATTTATCCTGTCACAGGTTTTAGAGTCTATCCAATTTTACACATATTTTTAATTGAATGATTGCACCCCATTGATACATTTGCTACAATCTACTTATCACAATTCATATTTAGATACATGAAAATTACGAAATATTAATAAAGTAAAAGTTTTAGTTATGGATAATGCCAAAAATGAAATGTCAGATTAATAGTTTCAAATTATACACTTATTAATTAACGCCATGGAATACCACAGGTAGAGATGAGTGGTTCTAGGTTCTAGACGGAACCTGGAACCTACCATCAGTACAGGTTTCATTTTTTTGAACCTAAAACCTATCATGTTACAAGTTCTAAAGTCTAATAGATTTTTTTCTTTTTTTTCCCATTTTTGGTTAAGCAAAAACAAAAACCAACGCAACAATAAAAATAAACAAGGATTTTTTTGTCGATAGCCTAAGAAAGAGTGCTCATATGCACTTATCGAACAGTACTAAGAAAATTTTACGGTTTTCAATGCATCGATTGCTCTTGAATCACTATCTTGACGGAGCAATTGCTCAAACATAACAACATCAAAGAAGCGATTGCAGCTTCCACAGGCCTCATGGTCTACGAGAACACATTAAGCACAAAGATATGGGCATAGCATACTGCAGCATAAACCCTATCTTGATTTCATTCAAAAGTGAGATCTCTCATCCTTCTTCCCGATCTTTTAACAACCACGTAAATAAGATTATTAACGGTAATGCCCAAAAACTGAAAGCAGATTTCCTCATCTATTAAGTCATGTAATCCATAGGGCAATAGATAAGAGAGGGGGGAATTAAAAGACCCATCAAGTCAAACATCGAAATCTTTAATGTCAAAGAAAGATCGTTGGACAACAATTTCGGAAGTTTAATGCCAAATGCATGGCTGCCCTAGAGTTCGGGTTCCGATTCCCGAGTTACTAGTCGGATTCTGATTCCGGTTCTCAATTCTAGTTCCTATAGGAATTGAGAACCGAACAAAGTGGAATCGAGAACCTATCCATCCCTCCATAAAATTGGGAACCGAACTGGACTCGCCAGTCCGGTTCTTCAGTTACTAGTTTTGTCCTAGAATTATGCTCATTCCTAGTTGTAGGATTGCGTGAATATATGGAATAAGAAAAACACAGAGACTTATTTCAAATTTTAGGTTTTCGATTATACCCTAAACCTATGTTCACCCCAAGTCACGTCTATATAATGCTGTTCGACCCAAAGTCAAAAAATTTCGACCCGTTTTTTTCAGATCGGGTCGGATCTTTCGATTTGACTCCCGATCCGCCATCTTCCTCTACGTCGGCCCAACCCATATGGAACCCGACCCATATTTTCCATTAAGCCCGTGTTCGCTCCCCAAATGGCCTCCCGCCATTTCGCCAAAACCCTCTCTTTCTCTCAGTAATTTCATCAAACACTTCGCCTCTGCAACGCACGGCGGACGCCATGAATCCACCTCCGAACCTCCCTTTCCTCCCCTTCCCTCCCCCTAGCCCGAACGCCGCCTTCTTCCCTCCTCATCCCCAGCAGATCCCACCTCCCCAGATCCCCGCGCCTCCTCCTCCGCCGCCGCCGCCGCCTCCGTCGCTCGCCGCCGCGCTCTCGTCCCTCGACCGCCTCATCGCCGCCTCGGCCCAAACCCTAGACTCCCTCTCCGCCCTGCTCCCCATGAAGCCGCAAGCGGGCTCCGACCTCGTCTCTTGCCCTTTCAACCCTCACCACCGCATGCCCCCCGAATCCCTCTTCGGCCACTACCTCCGCTGCCCCGCCCCTCTCGATTTGGATTCCTCCCTACAATCCCTCAGCTACCCGAAAACCTTGGGGCCCTCGGAGGACAACCCCCGCTTCGCCGGAGCAGTCGGCGGTCCCGGCAGCGAGCTATGCCTCGCGTTGGACGGTTACGGCGATTTCGGGTCTAACTTTTTCTACGAGGATTGTCCTGGTGCTGTTGCTTTTCCTATTGAGGATAGTGATAGTAGGAGGACGTTTACGTTGCCTGGTGTCCTGTCAATTGAATGCGGTAATTTTGGTGCTGATGGTGTTGTGGGTATTGAAGAAGTTGAGAATTTGTGTGTTGGTGTTCTGCCCTCAGAGTTGTGGAGCGTTCAGAGAGAAATCGAGGCATGGAGTGACTATCCAAATGGGTATTCGTACAATGTGCTTAGGTTGATTTTTGGGGTGGGGTTGGTTAAAGAGAGTGATTTGAGGAGATGGGTTATTGTTAATTCTCTGCGATGTGGTGTGGTTATTGATGTGGCCTTGGGGGATCATATTATTATGCTGTGTACTCTGTGTTTGAAGGCGATTGTAAGGGAAGGTGTTAGTTTGCTGAAGACAAGGGATTTGAAAGGGAATAAAGGGAGTTCCAGTGAGTTCAAGTGTCCCAATTTGATCCAGGTTATGATGTGGTTGGCATCTTGGCTTTCTGTTTTGTATGGCAAGGTGAATGCAAAGTTCTTTGCTATTGACGTGCTTAGGAAGTGCTTATTGGATGCTGGGTCGCATCTGCTACTGGACTATCCGGAGCAGGAGGATCAATCCACTGATAAAAATGAAAACAAACATGAAAGAGATGCCGGCGGTATCAAGAAGCAGCTTGATATTGAAGTGGATGGAGTAGATGGAACGGCAGTTGGAAACATCAATAAGAAGGTGATTTTTGTGTCCCAGGTAGCTGCTGCTGTTGCAGCATTGCATGAGAGATTCTTACTTGAAGTAAAAATTAAGGCGTTACGGCATTCTCAACAGCCTTCTAGATATCAGCGGTGCGTTGATGCTCTCAATTTCTGTTTATATCGAGGCTCTCAATATTCTTTTACTTTCAGCAGGCAATTCCTATGGAGATAATGGACATAGTAAATAAAACCAGGCTGACGTGCCATAAAATTATCTCTCTGGATTGAGTTATTCAGTGATGATAACTTTAGTGCTTATAAAAGAACTTCTGTTGCTTTGATCATTAGTATGGCAACTTGACGATATGACCTGGCCTTTCATTTCACAAGTCTTGCAAGTTAGATATTAGAATTTATTATCAAATGTCTTCCTCCATATTTTTGCTGTCCATTAGCCATGCTTCCTCCCAAAATGTGCCAGTGTCATTTGTGTTGGTCAATGATTTAGTCTGTATTGTGACCATCATTTCTGCTTAACAGACTTTTTGATTTATTGTTTAGTATTCTCCTTGGATTATCCTTTGAGGACTTCTCTTTCATGTATAGAATGATTGAGCATGATGATATAACCAAGAAAGCCAATGAGGAGCGAGAAAAACGTCCTGATTACAAACCTATCATAGACCACGATGGGCTTCCTCGGCAGTGCTCATCTAATCAGGTATATATAAGCAATTCAAAGTAAATTTCCATTGTTTTCATAAAGGACAGGCAAAGCTGTGCAATGGCTCCTAGCTTTAAAAATTTGGTTCATTCACCACCCCTGCCTTCCTTATTGTAATTATGTTCTTGTATGATTAAGGAAACGGGCAAGGCAAAGACCAGAGAGGAGCTATTGGCTGAAGAAAGAGATTACAAGCGCAGAAGGATGTCATATCGTGGCAAGAAGTCGAAGCGCAATATTTCTGAGGTAGGCATGCTATCTGTTGGAAGAGCAAAATCTCTGCTAAGTTTAAGTTATTTGTATTCAGATGGTACAGGAGCTATATTTGAGAATCTGAGAGTTATCCATATTATTAGTACTTGTGAAATTTATTTTGGATTTTCTCTTTTGCTTTCTCCTAAAAAGTTTTCCCCTTTTGTGAGAACATCCATACTAATGGCTGAATTTGTTGTACTTCGACTCTGAAGGTGATGAGAAATATAATAGAGGAATATATGGAGGAAATTAAGCAAGCTGGAGGTATTGGATGCTTCGAGAAAGGTGCTCCTATTGAGGTTCACTCAAATGAAGTACCTTCATCAGATGCAATTCCAGCAAATGGCACCTTTGAGTTGTGTTACGAAACTGAAGGGTACCCTGTTTATCCTCAGAGAGGATTAAGGACCAATCATGAAGTCACATCTACTTCTAATGTCATTGAGGATACTTATTCCGAACATGGAAAGTCTAGAGGAACCTATTCTCATGAAGATCAACGTAAGAGTACTGGAGCGTACAAGCGTGATAGACACTATTATTCCCGAAGTCCAGAAAGGAGCGCTCAAAGTCTTCCGCATAAGCATGCTAGTCATAGGATAGAAAGAGAAGATGCAGAGCTGACTAGAAAAAAACATCAAGAGATCAAAAGGTCATACGCTGGTAGATCCAACCAAGGCAAGGATAGATCATCTTCTAGAAGTGATGTAGGGGGGAATGACTGGAATCGAGACTCCAGAGATAGAAGGCAGCGAGAGACTCATGGAAGACATAATCCAGACTTCCCGCTTCATGGTTTTGAGGATAGATATGATCCTTCCAAGTCTGATGACTGATCTGAAGAGTAGACTTTAGTGCTCGTAAATGAAGTAGCTGCTAGAATAAGGTTAGCAGTGAAAGGCCAACGGAAAATAACCTTTTTAAGGAATTTTACGAGGTTCACTCCTTGTCAGGTATGTTATTCAAGTCCTCTAGTAGGATCTGGGACTGAATTTTTAAACTCTTGATTTTTTGACTTAGTTTATGTGCATTTAATTTGCAGTATGAAGTTGTCAGGCTTCCAAGAATTAGATCTACCTCTGTATCCTCCTATGTATCCTCAATTGTCATTGCTGTTTCTTCGATATTCTATCATTGGTTTCTATTTATCCTTTCTTTTCTTTTGGATAATATCTTGGGTGAAAGATCATGTTAATGATTGTCATACTTTGACTACTCTTTCATTGATTTCTGACCAACTTGCATAGATTAGAAAATTTCCTCGCGTTTCCAACAACTTGATCATTGTTTCAATTAGATTTTTACCGACTTGCCATGATAATTAATGTCTCAGTTCATGCAAGTAATAGTGTGTGTCATGCAAATGTGAGTTGGAGTCTTTCTTTTTCGGCAGATTTTATAGAGGGGTTGAATGAAGTTGTGGTCAGCTACTGTTGAATCCTCCTGGGGAGCAGAAGTTTATGCAGAAAAGTCTCCAATAAATTGAAGTTCAAATTTGATGGATGGGATAAGCTGATTTTCTGCAGGTTGTTGTCATCGTCTACCTCGAAAATTTATATACAACTCACAAATGCCATGTGGTGCAGCTGCTAAGTATCTTTGACGGGTGATGCAGGGAAGTTGAAGTGGCTCATTTCTTTTCTGATTTCAATTTGATCTTAGAATTGAGGATAAGGGGAGAAACTTGTTAAAGATTTGGACAAATTGAACGGTAGCCATCAGATACTCTAGAAAAAAATGACTTTCTACGATGAGGATACGGGTGAAAAGTATGGAAACCCCTAGAAAGTAGGTAGATCCTCTCAAAGAAGATCTTGACTACTTACATCTTGCTGAAATAGATCAATTTCGTGAGAGCACTCCATGTGTTTGATTTTGCTTAAGGTGTGTGATAAGACTTGATTCTCATTGTAATCACTTACTTTTAGAGGAACTCAATTTTGTGCACTCGAGCAGACCCATTTTGAATCGGGTTGGATGTTATTGTTTATATGCAAAAATCTATAGCTACTGGCGGATCTTGCAGACTTGGATGGACTTGAGTATCAGGTGTCCGCGATATTGGGTATTCTAGGGCTGTAATTTGCTGACCAGCACCACAAGTTTCCATCCTGATTATTCCCCACCACTGCCGTCGGGTCGGCCCTGAAGCATTGGAATGTTCTCCCAATTGGTTCTTGCTGGTTGGACTTGTGCCTGAAGTTGTGCTCTTCACAAATAGATCAAACGGGTGATAGTAGGCAGTTTTGTACTCGGTTGCATGTGAGGACTTAGAGATAGTACGGTGAATCCTCTGTATTTTTATATCATTGGACAAGTTGTTCAAAAAAACTCATTGGTGGAGAATGAATGGTATTCAAAACTGAAGTGGCTTCAAATTGTATTTGATGACAAAAATGCATCCCTTAGCAATCGAATCTTCCATCCATGGCTTATGACTTAACACTTTGAACAGAACAAACATATTCGTGAGAGGGTAGGCTCATGATTTCATCATCAACATATTCGAATGTTGCGCATGATCGGAGTTGGCGAGTTATCAATTAGGCTTGCATGATATTATCGTTGATAACAACACTAATCGATCAGTAGAGTGCAGTGGAATTGAAATAAAACCCAAAGAGAAGATGTCATTTTATCTTCTAAAAACATAGATGAAGAGAGGGTTTTGAGGTGGATATATGTGCCCACTACATCCCTCCTTTCATTGTTTTCTTCATTCTATTTTGGAAAAATGACATGACCAAATATGCAATGTAGTCTTTAAATTTTTAATGTAGTCCCTAAACTTAGCCAATTATGCATCAGATGTATGAATTTTTTTTTTAACATTCAATGTTGTCCATAACTTAAATTAATGAAAGGATAACAATGGATGTTTTTATATAATTTAGGGACTAGATTGAATATCTACCAAAAGTTCAAGAATCACATTAAATAAATTAAAATCTTATAAACTACATTACACATCTAACCAAAATCGAATGACCATTTCTATAATTATCCGTTCTATATCACAATTCTAAATGAAAGATAAACCTAATCCTTTCTTTAGGTTTATCTTTTATTTAGAATAACAATTTAGGTATCTTTATCGATAAAACTGTAAATTATACTTTATACGGTTCACATCAATATTTCATCATTGTTATAAATATTCATTTTATTTTCCTAATAGTCATTATGTTTAAATATTTCTTAAACTTAATAATTGGTATTCTCATATTATGCCTCGACCATATGCCAAATATAATTGCATTGAATCAACAACTTTTTACAATTATGACCAAGGATCACTTGAATTTTTGCTTAGTCTTATGTATGTTTGCTAATTGATTAACTCTATGGTTAAAACTGATACATGAGAACAATACCAAATGTTCAACAGAATGATTTTTGGAGGGTTATATTGAGAACATCCGAAGTTTATTATGAGATGTAGATTATTGAGAAGACCCTCGCATGGTATTAGTTTTTTTAATGCTCTATCATATAATTTATTATAGAGTAACTTGACAAGGATATAACATTTTCAAACTATTTTCTTATAATTCAATTTCTAGATACAAAAATCATATATAAAATTACCTAACTTTATGTCCACTAATTATAATATTTCTTTTTCTCCACTAATTGTATAATCTTTGTAATTGTGGAGCTCTGCTTTTTGACTTTTAATTAATCTGTATAATTTTCAAACCTAATCCTTCCAAATTTTCAGTTTTGACCTCTGTTTTGGCCAAATCAGCAATCCACGTGCAAAATACCACCGACAGAACACCTCAACATCCAATCAGAGGAATTTCAGTTTGAAGAAGCAGCCCCCAGTGACGTCAGAACGGATTCTCATGCTCCATTTCCATGTCACGGTCAACACGAGCACGTCAAAACGGATTCTCAACTGAAACTGCAAGATTACCAGAAAGGAACCGACTCGAAACCGATCACATATAGCACAAAGTTCAATCCTTTCCTGTCTCTTCCCTCCTTTCCTCACATGCCCAGATTGTGTTTCCGCAAGATTCTCGAGTTCCATCCATTTTCTTGCTCTGTTCTTCGCGGGGGTGTCGGTTGGAGCGAGTGATGCAGGATGGCGGAAACAGGGGACCCGGATGGAGGAGGAGGCTCGAGGAAGAGCCCTCAGGAGTTGAAGAGCGAAGTGTCCAGGCTTTTCGAGATGATCGCTAAAGAAGACGAGTGTGAGTTAGAGACGGTCGACGAAGCTATCAGGGCTCTGCAACTCTACGCGGACTCGAAGTGGAAGACGCTGGAGAAGAGGCCTCGCGTCGAGCGGGGAGTCCCTGAAGAGTTCCTCTGTCCCATTTCGAAGAGTGTGATGGTGGACCCAGTTGTTTTGGAGAATGGACAGGTTTGAGTCGTTTCCTTGTGTTCGTTCTTGGTCATTTTCTTGTGCTTGTTCTTCTTTCCTTCTTTTCGGCTCTTCTGTCTCTAGTGGCTGTGAGTTGGGTTTAGCTTTAAGTGATGTTTACAGTGGTTTTACAGTTGCTCAGGGATCATTGTTTTCACTGGAGGAGGGTTTGAGTGCTCTGTCGTGGGGTAGCCATTAGAATTATGGATTGTCATGATCACCATTATCAGTTCTGTCTTGTGGGAATAACATAATGTAGGAAACTTTGCTTGGACAATCCGGGAATATGCGGCTGCCAATTCGCTCTGTAGCAGTTGATAAGTAAGACTAGAGTGGCATTCTTTTCATATTCGATACCGATAATGAATACTGGGCAATTGTCTGGTTTCGCTCTCTCATGTGAACCATCTCGATGAGGAGGATCGCAGGAGAGAGCCGGTTTCTCTTTGGAGTAGCATATCTCCTCCTCTCTATGACCCGTGTAATCAGCAATCTTTTTTGTTGAGATACCTTCTCTGCGAAGGTATTGTATTTTGTACTGTTAAGGATTTCACTGATTCTAGGGAATAAATAAGTGAAGCATTGATTAATTGGGATATGGAATTAGTGATATCGCCGGTTCTTTTTGGCCTTTATCCGACCTTTTTTCTCCTCAACCCTAGGATTCTTAGTCACAGTTTCTTCTCGTTTCATTATTCTTTGTTTGATTTCCTTTCTCCAGACATTCGATCGCCTTGCTATTCAGGACTGGTTGAATGAGGGCCGCAGGAGATGCCCTCTAACCCTGCAATTCCTTCGCGACACTAGACTTACTCCAAATCTTTTGGTCCGGAGATTAATTGTAAAATGTTGCAAGGAGCAAGGATTTAAGTTACCAAACTTGATGGAAGATGAAGGGAAGATAGCCGGTGACTGCGACAGAGATTATTTTGAATCACTCCTTGACAGATTGTCCCCCTCCCTGGATGACCAGAAAGTGGCTGCCAAAGAATTACGAGATCTGACCAACAGACAAGCCTCAGTTCGTGCCTTTTTTGGGGAATCTGCGGGGGCCTTGCAAAAGTTGCTAAACCCACTTTCCCCGAACAAGGCGGCAGATAGTCCTGATCTCGAAGAGGATTTGACTGCCATAGTTTTGAATCTCTCAATCATTGAGCGCAACAAGGAGCTAATGGAGGACAATCCATTTGTCATATCATTCCTCGTTGGGTCACTGAACTCCAGGACACCTCGAACAAGAAGTACTGCTGCCGCAGCTCTGTCTGAATTATCGATCCTCAAATCGAATTGGGGTTTGATTGGAGAAGCAGGAGCAATCGGTCCTCTGATCAATGTCATTGGAGAAGGGAACGTCATAGCTATTGTCAACGCCTCTTCTGCTCTGTACAAACTGTTTCATCTTCCTGAGAACATAAAGAATGCCACTCAGGCCCGAGCCCCCAGTGTGATACTTCAGAGGATAGTGAAACGGATCTGTGTGGATGAAATGATGGGTCTTCTTGCATTATTGTCTCGCGACCTAGATGCTGTTGACGAGTTGATAAACTTTGATGCTGTTCCTCTCTTGCTCAAGGTGTTAGGGGAAGACAGACCCGGACAATGCAAGGAGAATTGTTTGGCTATTCTGGACAAGATCTGTTCTTATGATCCAAACACTGTAAAGCAAATTAGGAACAACGAGGATGCGAGTGGTCTGCTCTTGGCACTAAGTGCGAGCAGTACGGCAACTGCGAGGGCTCAGAGGAAGGCCGCTTCCATTGTCAAGAAAATCATGGAAGTAGCATCACAGAGTGATTAGCTCTTTACTCAGCTCATGTACAGTCACCTTTTGTTAATACCATCCTCTTCGCGGCAGCTTCAGAACCAATTTTTGCCAGATTTGTTACATGGATTGTATACAGTTCATAGGAATTTTTTCCCCATGTGAGGGACTTTGGTTGAGCAAATACATCAAGAACAGCTTCATTTTTTACATTGAATGTACATGGATTTGACAGAGACTTAATTGATAGTGCAAGTTCTTTCTGTTCAACTCTAGTGTTGTTACATAGGAAAATAGTAGACCACATTCTCGATTTCTTCTCAATTCAATCAGAAAATGCTAGTGTAGATCAGCTAGGCAAATTCTTGTATGCCAATATTTAACACCCTGGACAATTTGCTAGGTTGTTTCATACTTTTCACGGTTACCATCTGATGCTAGGAGAAAGAATGGAGCTTCTTGGTAAAAAAGAAGCTTTTGAGAGCATACTTCAGTGTGTTACATACTTTCTGGTCCCAGTCAGCACCAACCTTGAAGGATTGTTATTGTCTTACTCTAGTTCTACTTTATTTACACCTGACATTGACAGACTTCATAATGAAATAAGATTTAGGCTACACATGTGCACTTATGCATGTCTTTAGTTTGACCAGTCGACAGAACCTTATGACATGCCCGATCTAGTGTAACAGGCAGAAATCCATGAAAACGAAAGCAACATTCAGCAGCCGTCCTTCAACTTTTTCAATCAATTCATTTATCTATAATTTTTTACTGTCCACGGCATCAGGCAGAAGTAGTTATACTATTTTTTTTCTGTTTTGAGCTCTGTTTTGGCAAAATCAACAATGACGCGAACAACTGCCGACAGAACATCCTCAAGTCTCATCCAGTCTGACAATTTCAGTTAACAAAGAACAGCCAGGGTGACGTCAGCATTTTTACGTGTAGTTTCTTTTCTTCGAAAAAAAGGAAAAAGAAAAAAAATGCCGAATCATTAGAAACTGGTTCTCAACTGGAAACTGCCAAATTACCAGAAAGGAGCCGATTCAAAACCTGTCACATTACAGAAAGTTGAAGTTGAATCCTTTCTTCACTCTTCCCTTCTTTTCTGACAGACCCATTTTGAGTTCTCGCAAAGTTGGTGGAGTTCAATCCATTTTTTGTCTGTTGTTTGTATGGTGTCACTTAGAGTGAGTGACAGAAGATGGCAGAAATAGAGGACTTGGACGGAGGTTTGATGAAGAGCCCTCAAGAGTTGAAGAGCGAAGTTTCAAGGCTAGTGGAGATGATCACTACAGAAGACGATTGTAAGTTAAAGAGCACCATGAAGCTATCAAAACTCTGCAACTTTTGACAGAGTTGACGTTGAAGAGGTTTGAGAAGAAACCCCGTGGCGAGCATGGAATTCCCAAAGAGTTCCTCTTAGCCATTTCAAACAAAGTGATGGTGGACTCAGTTACTTTGGAGAATGGACAGGTTTTTTTTTTTTTTCCTTGTGTTTGTTCTTTTTTTTTTGTCCTAGAGACTGAAAGTTTAGTTTAGCTCAAATTGATGTTCAAAGTGGCTTAATAGTTGCTCAAGGATCATTATTTTCGGTGGAGGAAGGTTTGAGTGTTCTGTTATGTGGTAGCTATCTGAATTGTGGGTTATCATGGTCATCAATTGTCAGTTCTGATCTTGAATTTGACTTTGATTTCATTCCCATGTCTTGTGGGATTGCCGTAATTTAGGAAACCCTGCTTGGACAATCTGGGACTATATGCGGTTGCCCATTTGCTTTATGGCGGTTGATAAGTTAAACTAGAGAAGCACTCTTTGTATATTCGATAGAGATTATATGGGGCTCTTGTTTGGTTTTGTTCTCTCATGTGAACCTTCTCAATGACGAGAATTGCAGGAGAGAGTCAGGAGAGAGCTGGTTTCTCTTTGAAGTTGCATATCTCCTTTTCTATGACCCGTGTAATTGGCAAATATTTTCTTGAGATAGCTTCTCTGCTAAGGTATTGTATTTATATGATGAAGGGTTTTCTGATCTACGAATAAATAAGTGCAGCATTGATTAATTAAGATATGGAATTAGAGATAATCCTTTATCCAACCTTTTTCTCCTCAACCCTAGGGTTCTTAGCCACATCAGGCCTGTTTGAGTGATTACCAGGCTCACATTTTATTCCTTTTTTTTTTTTTTTTTTTTTTTGCCGTTTCCAGACATTTGATCACCTTCCTACTCAGGACTCAGGACTGGCTGAATAGGGCCATAGGAGATACCCTCAAACCCTGCGACACCTTTGCAATGCTAGACTTGCTCCAAATCGTATGGCCTGGAGATTAATTGTAAAATGTTGCAAGGAGCAAGGAGTTAAGCTACCAAACTTGATCGAGGACGAGGGGAAGACAGCCGGTGACTGTGAAAAAGATTTTTCTGAATCCTCGACAAAATGTCCTCCACCCTGGATGATCAGAAAGTGGCTGCTAAAGAACTCTGAGAGCTGACCAACAGACAAGCCTCAGTTCGTGAGTCTTTTGGGGAATCAGCAGGGGCCCTCTAAAAATTGTTAAACCCACTTTCCCTGAACAAGGCGGCGGATGGTATCCTGGTCTTGAAGAGGATTGACTGCCATAGTTTTGAATCTCTAAGTCCACAAGTAACAAGGAGCTAATGGAGGACAATCCATTTGTTATATCGTCCCTCGTTGGGACGCTGAACTCCAGGACAGCTTAAACAAGAAGTATTGCTGCCGTCAGCTCTGTCTGAACTATCGATCCTCGATTTGAAGAGGCATCTGATTGGAGAAGGAGCAATCAGTCCTCTGATCAATGTCATCGGAGAAGGGAACATTGTAGCTATCATCGATGCTTCTTCTTCAATGTACAAACTGTTTCATCTTTTCAAGAACAGGAAGAATGCCATCCAGGCACAAGCCACTAGTGTGATGCTTTAGAGGAGAGTGAAACTCATCTGTGTGGATGATGGGTCTTCTTGTGACATTGTCTTGCAATGAAAGACGTGGTTGAGTAATTGAGGGACTTTGGTGCTGTTCCTGTCTGGCTCAAGGTACTAGGGGAAATCGGACCTGAACAAAGAAAGGAGAATCGCTTGGCTACTCTGGATGAGATCTGTTCTTGTGACCCGAACACTAAAGAAAATTAGGAGTAACTGGAATGCCTGTGGTCTGCTCTTGACACTAACTGTGAGCAGCAGGCAACTGCGAGTGCTCAAAGCAAGGCTACTTTCATTGTCAAGAAAATCATGCAAGTAGCGTCAGAGAATGACTAGTTTTTCACTCAGCTCATGTACAGTCACCTTTAGTGAATACCTTTCTTTTCCAGGCAGCTTCAAAACCAAATTTTTCCAGATTCATTCCAGGAATTCTATACAGGTTAGAGGAATTTTTAGCTCATGCAAGGGAGTTTGGTGGAGCAAATACATTGAGAACGGTTTCATTTTATATATGGAATGTGCATGGATTTTACAGAGAGGTTTAATTAATGGCAAAGTTCTCTGTTCGACTCTAGTATTGTTACAAAAGAAAAAAGTGGACCACATCCTCGATTTCTTCTCAAATCAATCAGAAAATGCTAATGTAGATCAGCTAGGCTGATCCTTACATGTCGCTGTTTGACTCGTTGGACAATTTTGCTAGGTGTTCTCCCACTTTTCAAGGTTACCCTCTGCGTCAAGGGGAAAGGATGGAGCTTCTTGGTATAAAGGAGGATTTCGAGAGCATGCACTAGTGAAGATGGTCCCAGCCCACTTGAACAATTTGAAATCATCCCATTTTTTCCTATGAATATAGGAGACTTGTATTTCTCATTCACAGATCCTTCTTTGTTTACGCCGCTGACTCTCAGTTTGGTCCTACTTCTGCTTTATTTCGTTACTAGAATGGATGAGGAAACTCGGTTCCAAATGCTTGGCAATCCTTGGTAGAGCTTATTTATGATTCAGTTTATTACACACTTTCTGTTCTCAGTCAGCATCAACCTCGAAGGAGTGTTAATGTCTTACTCTAGTACGACTTTTTTCATACCATTTTCATATTGACATAAAATTCATGCTACACATGTGCATTTATCTATAAATTTTCAATTTAGCCACTTGTATTACCCAATGACATGCCTGATCTCGTGTAACAGGAACATTCGGCAGTTGTCGTTATTAGCACACTCTAGGTTTGATATTTCATCAAACGAGTGACAAATGGGCATCGATACCAAGACTTAAGCACGAAATCCCAATTTTCTTTTTCTGACTGATGATGCTCCTTTCTTTATACAACAGATTTTGACATAGGACTGGTGCTTGAGAAATTAAGTGCAAGTTTGCCTGAACATTAAGGAAAGAATCCTCTTGTGGGGTCAATCGTCATTAACAGAGGACTGTTGAGCTTCTAAGTTTGAGGCTGATTTGTTATATGACCAAAGTTCCATCCAGTGAGGTACACTTGACTCTAGCTATAGGTCGATGGAAGGGTTTGGGGAATCGATGTTTCTTAAGCCCTGGCTAAGAAACAATCTAGGCTTCGCATTTCCCATTAGATAGGTGAAGAGGAGTGGCAATAGTGTCAAGCTCAACGCTTGGAGTGGCTTGAATGTAGCGTCAAGTGCCATTGTTGTTTAGTGCTTCATGGGATGTGGGGATCATATTAATCCTTGATCGTTTGAATGTTGACCAGCAGTATTAATAACTATTCTACTTATTAGAAGACTTGCTTATACCTTTCTCCTTTCAATTCAGTCAACCTAACCAACCCTTCTGATAATGAAAAGCTTATACCTATGCACTCTAGTTACATCCTCAGAAATGAAGAGGAGGAAACAAAAAGTAATACACACCCTGGGCAAAATTCTCCTTTCTATCCCATGAAAAAAGAGAGGAAAAGATGGACAAGAAAGAGCACTGTTTAAGATCCAAACTGAGAATTCTACATTGATATCACTCATAGTCTTGACTAGCTATTTCAAATCATACAAAAGTTGCGTTGTCGTTATTGGGCAGAATGAAATCGGCCCGAGTTTCAGCCTTAGTGCTGCTAGAGCTGCCAACCTAACAAAAGCATGGCGAGTCCTTTGGACAGAGAATCTTGAAAGTCATCTATTGTCAAAGCTCTAGGCAGTACAAGCCGGGACTAGACACCTTGAGAAAAATCCCAGCACCTTTTTCTGCAGAAGAAAGCAAACGGAAAACAGACATTTCGGCATTAATGTCACATTCAAAAAAGACATCTGTCTAAACCCAACATACAACTTCATCAAGATTGCAATAATTTGGGCTGAAATTTACCATGGGAGAGATGGTCAAGATGTCAACGTTTACCAGGATTTCCACAAAAAAAAAAGTACATATTTTCTCCTATGATAAGAATCGGAACTAACCCTCTTGGTAGTGTGGAGGAGATGAGGAGGGATCTTGTAGAGATCTTCATCGACAGCTCTCGATTTTGAAGGCTTCAACTTCATGGGCAACTCAAGATGATGATGATGATGAAGATGGTGGGCACTGTGTTGTGACTGTGGCATGAGGCGTTGCTTCCTCGGAGGTTCCTTCATCTCGCAAATGACTCTCCCTGTCTTTCTCTGCTCCTTCAGTTGCACGTTTCGCTTCTCTCTCGTTCTCACCTGCAACACATATTCGCACGCAGTTCAGACGCGCGGTATAGCTTCTCGACATTTGAAAAAAAGAGAGAGAAAGAGAGAGAGAGAGAGAAGAAAGATCTCATGTTGGATCAATGGCCTGAACAGAAAGAAGAGTCGAAGTCCGAACCTTTTTATGAGGTGCCATGGAGCGAGAGAGCTTGTG
The DNA here is from genome assembly GCA_014182565.1 of Eucalyptus marginata. Lineage (NCBI taxonomy): Eukaryota > Viridiplantae > Streptophyta > Magnoliopsida > Myrtales > Myrtaceae > Eucalyptus > Eucalyptus marginata. The sequence goes on along the minus strand of CM024592.1, from coordinate 45,685,456 downwards.
CTCGTCGTCAGCAGCGGCGGCGGCGACCGCATACAAATCGCCGCTCCTGCGAGCGCGATCAGATTCTCCGGAAGAAGAGCTGAATCGGAGCAAGCCCGCTTGCCTTGCGCACTCGAAGTACCGCGTTATCGGCAGTTCATTTGCATGGTCCCAGTCACCAAATGCTGGTATCTGCCCACTCTTCCTACAGTAGTACTCCTGGAATAGAATATACCCAAAAAGCACAAAAACAGCAAAAGCAAAAAGAATGTGAGAGACTGTGTGACCGTGCAAGCATGTTTGAAGAGCAACAACAGAAAGTTCAAGGGTTGTGAAGAATGGGCCCTCACATCCATCGGTGGTGGTTGTTTCACAGCAGCAGCAGCAGCAGCAGCAGAAGAAGAAGAAGAAGAAGAAGCAGTAGCAGCCAAGAAAAGGTTGGAATTTTCTGAGCTTCGGATGGGTAAAAGGTTGAACCTTTTGGGTGCAAGAGAGAGCCCAGAGAAAGTTGTGGGGTTCGATCTTTCTTTTTAACTCTGCATTGGATTTTCTCTCTTCTCCTTTTTCTTTTGGGGGGTCTGAATTAACTATGGATTAAGAAAGGCTTCCTTCCCTTGCTTGAGGTTGAGGCCCTAGTCCCAAGGTCTGTAGGGTGAGCGGTAGGTAGAAAGAAGGATAGACGTAAAAGAGGGTGAAAGTCTAGGCTGTACTGCTCAAAACAGGAAAGAGAAATCTCCCAAAAGAGTTGCAGTAGCTCTTTAACTTGAAGACCGGACCAGACCAGACATCCATGTCCTCTGAGAGAGAGAGAGAGAGAGAGAGCGCATGTGCATGGGGAGTTCTTTTTCCCTGAGTTCACGGCGCAGACAACAGATGGAGGTGACCAGAGTTCTACAGGTTTTCAATCCTCAAACAGTAGAAACATGGACTTGCTTAGATTTGAGTGCAGCTTTTGACACCATCCCCCTAAAAAGGTGTCCTAATCTCGTTGCTATTCAATCGACGTGTGAAATAGAAACCTGACAATTTTTGTTGCTGATTCTCTTGATCTTTTCTGAAAATTAGGTCTTGTTTTTTGCTTTCTTTTTTACTCTCAAGGTTACCGTGGATCTAAAAACCTGCCTTAAGCTAGTCGAGTTGAGACAGCCAAAATGAACTAACTTAAGAGAGGGCTGCGCATCTAAGTTCGATGCACTCTCGTTTAGCTCGATACAAGTCCTATCCAACCCAGCTTAATCTAAACTCAATTCTCCTATCGAGATTACATGTAGAGGGCCATACGCAACAAATTTGTATTAGAAAGGTCTACTTGTTTGAGGAAGTTTGCTCCTCAGTCTTTTCACTCATGTTGCTTCTTATGATGAAATACGAATAAATCCAATTGAAAATGTTAGGGATCACATCTTTCTTGGAAAGAAGGCCCTTTTAGAGAAATTGCATAAAATGGATATTCAAAATGTTCTCATGGCATGCCAAATCGATTAACATGTATTTGATATGATTATGAGATGCGAAGGTGAGTTCTAACTTTTCCATAGTCATTATAGAAAATCAATCAGCTATCAAATGTTAGTACTTCAACTAACACGAAATTCCAATTTGATGGCACAATTGTTACTACCGCAGCTATAGGATACAATAACATGTTAAATACATATTTAAGCATGATACATGATGAGTTTTAACTAAGTACATGAACTCCATTGACCATATTATCTACAAGAGATTTTGTCAACGAGTGCCGTCTAAGAAATGCTGGTTAATCGACCCAATTAAAAAAAATTTAAAGTTTGCGATACATTGATTGTATCCGTCATATACACAGTTGATATATTGAAAATAAAATTGCTTTGAGTAAAATATACTTAAGAAGCAACTCGAGATACTCGCTAACTATGTTCAAATAGCAAAAAAGCACAAATTAATGGGTGCATGACCCAAAGATTTTTGGGAATGCGAAGGAAGAGAGAGTCAAGCCAATCAGATTGGGGATTCCTCACATGGAGAGATGTGCAATTGACTTTGTCCCAAAACGCATGGGGCCATGTGCAATGGCCAATGCCACCTGCCAACAGAAACGACTCGCAGTTTCTTGCGGTGTTCCTTGGGAATTGTTTCGATTTTTTCCGAGTTTTTCTGATAAAACAGAGTGCAACTTTTTGAGTGACTGAGAAGTCAAACCGGCCAGCCACACTGACAAATCTCACAAAATGACATTTTGGCCCGACCTCGCTAGGAAAGTTTGATAAAAAGGAAAAATCATAATTACTAACATGCTAAAGAACAAAACTCACGGAATATATATTTATCAAGCAAATGAAATAGTCTTGAGTGTTGAATGAACATTGGAACTGCTTATAACAAATAATTAGGACAATAATTTCATAACTCAATTTCAGTACAATTCTAATGTACATGACAAGAAAATCGAGTTAAATACTATTCTCATTTTCATCTGTCAAATGTATTTTCAAGAAGTTTTGATTTCTAATCAAGAGAGAAATTAAGTGCATTTTTAAAAACTAAACGAAACCAAGTTATTTTAATTTACAATCCGTCTTACCTAAAGACTCACTAATAAGTAAGATCACTCATATAAGCTTGTGATCGTTACACGAGTTCCATGTTTATTCTCACCATAGTCAAATTTTGCTGCGACGTTACAAAAGATTCACCCCCAAAGATCCAAGTCAGAAATCACGTTATCCCAATCCCACTGGTTGCTGCTTTGCATCAACCCAGCTGACCCATCAAACTGCAAGTCTATGCCCAGATCTCCAAGAACATGCCCATCCTCTTCAAAGAATGGAGGATTACTATTGTTGAGCTCATCCTGATCAGTATACAACTTTGGTGGTGGTGATGGTGAAGTGCCAATTTCTTCTTGCATTGGGGCATGCGCTGAGCTTGGAGCTTCAAGAACAACTGTTGGTGGCTGTGTCCAGCCTCCTGATGATGCGGCGAAGTCCCTCGGTTGGCCGGGACAGAGGATTTTGATGTCGTCCTTCGTGTTCAGGTCGTTGTCTTCATGGTTGCTGATCTGCTGGGGATCCAGCTTCTTGCTAAGGTGACAGTTCCAGTAGTTCTTCACATCATTGGCGGTCCTCCCGGGAAGCCTACCCGCAATCAGCGACCACCTGAAAACTTAAATCGATTTCTCTGACTGATGGCAACACTAAATTCCTGTTCTAATTGTGATGGTTAATAAAAAAATCTAGTAGAAGTCTTAGAGCCACTCTTAAAATCTAATCGAAGTCCTTTTATATCCACATTCTTACTGATTTTCAGCTTATACTTTTTGAGTCTTGTTTCATCCTGCGTGGCTCAGACATATCCTAAAGGCTGCTTGTACATGTGAGCTTCACGTGGGAAAAGAGTACAGATTTCATGCTCGATAAACATTAATTACAAGCTCTTATGCAACATGCTATAACGAAAACGAGATGAAAGCAAAAGCATACTGAAATGTGCACATGAAAAAACTATATAACATATTGGCATATAGCTGTCCTGAATTTTGATATTCCCATTCAGAGAACAGTTTTTGAATTGATTAGAGAAATATCTCTGTTGCTTGCCTGTTGCCCTGGAGACTGTGGAGCTTGATGATAAGATCTACTTCCTCCTCGGTGAAACTCCCTCTCTTGATGTTTGGCCGGAGGTAGTTTAGCCATCTCAGTCGACAGCTCTTGCGGCACCGGTTCAGTCCTTAAACACAATAGCCATTAAAGCAGAAGCTAGTAAATTCAGTGCTAACTTCTGCTAATTGCAACTAGAACATCAGCCATAATTTCCGGATGTATTTGTGGAGGTTTGACATGAAGTCTTCATGTGAAAGCATACTGTTCTTAGCAACGGATGAAAGATACCTGCAGTTTAATTCCTAACGAAATCTGCAACATTCTAAGACATCCTTCCTGGATAATGCATGAATAAAGCTACTTTCTTGTGGTGCAAATGTGAGAGTTTGGAGTCTCCATATGACCAATAAGCGGCCTCTCTCATTATCATAATAGATTGCAATATAAACATTTTACAGATCAATATGGGTTTACGATATCGACTTGACCGTAGCTTGATGATTTTGAGATTCCTGCACAGGGTCAGACCAGAATAATATAGCCATATAGGTTCAACCTACACGCCTCCATCAAAATTCAACTTTGGACTGTTCTTGGACCTTCCCCAACCTAATTTTTACACCAAATCAAGACTTTTTTAGGATATCCCTTCTTGACTGTGAATTGAGACTGGAACTATTTCTCAGAAACCTACAAAGAATAATCTCAATATCATATGAATGGTTGCAAAGAAGGGCAAATTTTTCTGCAGTTCTACTTTAAAATGTACTTTCAATTCAACGCATTTTAAGGAAAGAAAAGAAACCATGTAGCTCAAAAGATGGGTACCTAAGTAAAACAAAATTATTCACAAGAAAGGCATTCCAAACAATAGTCACAGCTGAATTCAACCTACTATTACAGTGATTGTGCATTCAAGCATAGCATAGTATTGACCAAAGATTTGCCATAATTACCAGCTAATTGAGGGACTCTATGCCACTTCCCTTCACCGTATTGCTCTATACACCTCTTGAGCAAATGGTCTTCTTCCTCAGTCCATGCTACACCACCCATCTCTCTCACACCCTTAAACCAGAGACTTCAATGCATATTATATACCGACAAGTGAATCGGCATGTGCCGTTTTGTACTTGGTTTACAATGCCAAAATACATATATAGTTTAGACTGATGCTATAGTGATTGGGTCACTGGCCCATCTGCTTTCTATGTGTTCTATGGCTTTACATGAGTTTAAGATCAGGCAGCTTTACTCAGCTGGACTGATCACACAAGCACAGATCACATCAACCCCGTGGTCCTTCCTTTCCGAAGTTCTCCAATGCCAGTGCTGCATTGATTCAATTACTTGATATTTTTACACGAAGATGCTGGGAATAGCACCCTGGGAAGAGTAAAGAGAACACATAAGGATCACATATTTCGGTTGATGCGGCCAATGGCCACAGATAGCACAAATATCAGGAACTCACTAGTACAATCCAAAGAGATTACAACAACGTTATGCACCTAATCTGCTGCAATGTGTGTTCTCTCTAAATTGACTCCTGTCATTTAGGGAAAGTCAGATTGCAAGCTATTCACCAATGAAGTCAAGCTCAAGACATTATTCAACCGACACAGAATGCTCATAATCAAAGTATGGTACAGGCCACAGAATGTCCTTCACTTATTCACTGCATTCGACTGAGAAATCTGTACTATGACAGTGTTTTCTCCAATAATATGTGAACAGAAGTTACGTTAACGCATAGCAAGCATATATTGCAGCATATTTCTGAGCAAAATTTTATGATATCAGGAGACATCATCCTTGTGGGAACCTTGATCACATAAAGAAATTGTAATGTGCCGCCAAACAACAATGACACTGACTAATCCTAAGACAAAGGGTCGAGAAACTCAACGCCACTATTCCACTATTCTTGAACAACTTGGAGCCGGGCCCTCGTTTCGCACTATTACGGATACGAAAATAATGGAAGCATAGAGCTAGTTCAAGATTTCCTTTCTTGCTCATGATCATCGTTTGGACTTGGAGATAAAGACAAGAAGAAATTACCTAAAGGGCAAGTCCCAGCATTCTTTCCACTTATAGTGTGGTTAAACATCCAAAAAAAGCAGTAAAGATTTCGTTTTGTCATGGGAGTTCTGATGCCACTGAGATGGTTCAATTAATCCTCTTACAAGGACACCGGGCGCAAGCAGTTCTTGGTTTTCATCGTTGTCCAAATTAATCTGCATTCCGACAATCCTTATCGATCAGCTGGCACCAAATAGTGCCGCCCGAATGATGAATGAGCAGCATGAAGTCGACAATTTGAACAAACCTAGCTAATCTGGGGACTAATCGGTAACAAATTCTAGACATTAGTTATCAATTAGCATCTCGGTTTTACGCGCTCTTTTAGTAAGACCTGGTTTTGCTTGTTACCTTTTAGTGTTGAACGAGTCGATTCATAAGCCTTTTTCATTCCTTTTGTTGGAAAAGTGAAATGTCATTCAATTGGGAGCGGCTTGAATGACCACATTAAGTTCTCTCTCTTTCATGGATGACATACATTGTCTTGCCCAGATGGGTCAAATGTACTGAATCTCCACGTGATACTGTACTGGTCACTGATGGCCCTTCCTTCACTACCCGTGGGCAGAAATGATGATGAATCTAAGAGGGGGGGAAAAATGGTGACTTTCGTTGCTTGTCTTGCTTGCCAAATTACCTTTGCAATCGATATTATGTGGGGGACCATTTGATGGGAGTGTGGATTTGGGACTGAAAATTGGCCAAAGGTTTAAAATGTCGGCATCATTAATAACCAGTTTGGGTTTGTTTTGGCTCTTGATAGCTACATTTCATATATGGTTTGGAAATGTGCAACAGCGCTAATCTTTCTCTCTCTAAACATGCTTGCAAGATCAAATAAAAAAGAGTAATGTTAGGATAACAAGACTGATTTAGAAAATCTATCAACAATAAAATGGGTGTATTCAAGCACTCAACAAAAGTCTGTCATATTAGCTTGTAAATCTGTTTTCACGCTTCAGTTTTAACCAAAGTTTCAAATAATTTAGTTATGAGTTATGGATTTGAGCTCAATCTTTCTTTACTTCTGTTATACTAACTTGAAAATTCTTCTTTTCTTCTGTTACACTAACTTCAAGGCTGGTAGAGGGAAGATTAAGTTGATCTTTCACACATGCAAATGAGTTCCAGCCACTAAAGGAGTAGCATTCGAATGGGTAGCATTCTCTAATTTTTGTATCACTTTGACAAGTAGAATGCCCAAAGTTTTGCACAACGTCTCATGCTCGGTAGAAGGTAGTGTTCTTCCGAGTCTAGGACCACCCAGCTTTATACGCTGCGTCTCTGAATGAACAGCGATGAGATCGCCGAAGGTCGAGGCCTCCTATCTTGTCATCACCGACGAGCTCATTCCATCGATAGCCACAGCAAGGAGCTTGGATAATGCTTGTGAGATGCTTAAGCTTGAGCGGTACAGACGACAAGGAGCTCGAAGTCAATCATCGCCACTTCCAAGGGAGGCGAGAGAGGGAGAGAGAGAGTGAGTCGTGTTGAAGTTTGATGCCCCTAGTTTCGTCATTGGCTATGACAGTGGTTTGTCAAGTTGTTGAAGCCTGATGCCTTTAGCTTCGTTGTTGCCCGTGAGCCTGGTTTTTCAAGGATGGGGCATTGAGAGAGAGAAAGAGAGAGAGAGGATTTAAGGTTTTTCTCCAGTGCAGATTAATAACTTGGTAGATGCGGCCAGACATATTTCTTTTCGGACTGAATTTGTTCCGCCTATCTCTCTAACTAAAAATAAAAATAAGGGTCTTGTTAATGAGTATCTCAAGACACTTGTTAAGCATACTTAATTTGAAATATTTCAATATTCAAAGCATTATGGTACAATCAATTTATTAAAATTTGTTATTCTTTTAATTAGTTTCTCAACGAGAATCATTGAAATACTCGTCAGATAAAACCAGTCATCATCTTCTATCCAACACTTTAAAACCCAAGCATAAAAGGGTCGATGTTTTGTTTTTCCCTTCCCTTTTGCATGAAAGGGTTTCAGGCATATGACAACTTAGCCAACTCCAAGCCTCTTGGGCCATTTGAAGTCAGAGGTCAATGTTTTGTTTTTGGTCAGAACAAGAGATCCTTCGTTACTTATAAAACATTAGAAATTACATTTCCTGGGGGCCTCTCCTCGACATCAGAAATTAGCAAAAGAAACAAAGAGGATGGGGAGTTAAGTTCCTTTATAAACACATCCCCTCGCTAAAGGAAAGAATTTGTCTGATGGGCACACTGATTTAGCATCTCTGCAAATTAGATTGAGGAGATCGTCAAAAGGGAACCCAAGTCTGAACCTGTCAATATATCCCGTTGGACCACCTTCACTTAAAGGTTTAAGTCAATAAATTATGGGTCAATTATGATAGATTAATCACTTTACACCACATCAATTCTCTAATATGGGATTTCTCTAATACAACTCACTCATACGTACATACTAATACTTAGCTCTATTTTGATTAGTGACGTCTCTAAAAACCACCTCAAAATCCATCTCAATGCACGCTTTCTCCCCCAATGTTGCTCATGTTCAGACTAAATGCCAAACCAGACAGCTAGAGCTTCAGTTTCTTCAGTATTCCCAGAATTTGCCTAAAAAAATGTCTAAGAAGAACGCCAATAGCAGCCACTTCATTCTCAGCTTGAAAAGATTCATCACAGTTGACTTTAATCTTATCACCTTTAGGTTTACACCATTTCGTTGCAGTATGACTCTCAGCAGGGGCAGTCGATTGCCTTCTGTTGTTCAAATTTGCATGCGCACACTCATCAGCTTGCAAGATTCCACTTCTGATCAGGAAAATGACACAAATGGTCAGGATTCTTCCACTTACAAACAGCCTCGTTCCTTCCCTTCCACAAAAACCAATAGCAGAAAGCCACCTTCCTGAGAAATTTCTTAGCAACTACTTTTTACCGGCTTTTGATAAAGGATTAATCATTAATGATGGGAAACTCCCAAACCAATTGCATCACCAATTACAGGACAGAATCATGTGCTCCATGGATTCCACTTCGTGATAGAAAACACAATCAGGAAACAGCTCAATCCTTCCCTTACGTAAATTCTATGCAGAAGCTACAGCCCCAGAGCACAACCTCTACAAGAAGAGTTTGACTTTAGGTGGGCAGTTGACTTTAGGTGGGCAGTCTTTGCTCCAAAAAGTTTTCCAAACCCTGCTGTCAATGGTGTCAGAACGGGAGGGCTTTGGAGGGGCTTTAGTTCAATTTTTCCTCTGCATGGCGACACAATAAGCTGACTTGATAGATCTCACCATTTCTTTTCCGGGGTCAGATCATTCTGTCTTCAATTCTGCTCCAGTGAATTTGATTTTGTAAAACCAGGTCTTGTTCTTCCCCACTCAGGTGATCTCTAATAGGATCCAGGTTCCAATTTTCAAGACCACTGTCAAGCGATGAATCGACTGTGAGGCTTCTATCAACTTGCTCAAGATCTGTATGATGCAATTCACGATAAAAGCTGTTCTTTAAGCATCTACCTATCGAAACTTTAACAGAGTTGCCATCAGATATCTGCCATAAAGCCCCTTCTTTTATGAGATCTCTCCCTTCAAGAATGCTGCTCCAACCCCGTGACATCTTCCCTTCCTTTCTAACCTCCATAAAGCTGCAATTTGGGAAATACAAGCCCCTCAAAGCCTGGACCCAAAATTAAGATGGACTCTGCTTTATACTCCAAGCGAACTTGGCAAGGAGGGCCTAAATGAACTGAGACAAACTTAACCCCAAACCACCCTCAGATTTTGCCACATTGAGTCTCTACCAGCTCTTCCAGTGCACCCTAGATTCATAATCCAGCTGTCCCCACCAAAATTTAGCAAGACATATAATATGTAGGCACAACATAAGAAGCAGTTCTTAACAAGAATTTTAAAATTGCATCCTTTTTCATAATTCTCTCTCTTAGGCCTCCCCAACAGAGCAGGAAAGCCCAGGACCCCTCCCAAGGTTTTGGATAATGAAAAGCTGAGTAGGAGTGAGACAGGACCGAGAACACAAAATGAGAATGAGGGGGCTAAAAAAAACAGTTCACAAGTCCACGTCGAATGCCCATGTCTCTTGTTCTTTTCCCGGTGACTGATATTACAAATTTACAACACCAACAAAGAGTCACAATAACTAGCAAAATAAATTTTTTCTTTGGGTGGGGGCATCCCATGAAATAAATCATAAGCTCAAAAATATAAAATCTCCCATTTTTTTCAAGACTGTTCTTTTACTCTTTCCCCTGCAACCCAACATTCCCCATTCCTCTTATGCTGTTCCAGGTTCTGAGGATTCCCCAAATGCAATCCCAAATCCTCACGGCTCAGTCTCCATCTTGCTTCACCAATTACCCTCTGTCCAATTCAATCGGGAAACCCCAATTCCTCTTTTCGGCCTCTCGGTTCAAGATCAAGCCCTATCCCCCCCTCCTTCTCCGCTCTCGAAGCCGATTCGGTTCTGCCCGGCCGGCCGCCGCCGCCGCCAAGACGATCGGTTTCGTCTCCGATTCGCGCCAACCCAGTATCGAGGAGTCGCCGAGCGAATGGAACGTGCAAGTCGGGAGCCCCAAGATCGTTCCTTCGTTGCCTGTTGCCAAGCTGAGCTTGAGCGATCAGGCTTTCTTCCTCTTAGCCTTCATCGCCTGCACTGTAATTGTTCTTCTTTCTTCTTTTCCGTTTCTGGGTCATTTTATTTTGTGGTTTTTCGGCCGAAAGTTTTGAAATTTATTGCGCCACTGTGGGGTGTTCCTTAGCTGAAGTTTGGGATCTGATTCGTGCAGACTTCTGTTGCGTTCACGAGCCTTGTCGTCGCCGCTGTTCCGACGTTATATGTAAGATAGGCTGATTGCGATCAAGATTATGTGCTGCTTATATGTGGTTATGTTCGGCTCGGCTTGTGTATGGATTGTTGTGCTTCGATCTAAATTGGCCACTGAATTCTTAAAGCATGTGTGGAATGGATTCTTGGGAATGGTCTGGATTGATGATTTTCTTGAAGTTGTCTAATGGATGAAAAATAAAACGTTATATAGGAATTGATTTCGATGCACTGAAGAATCTAGATAGAAGGTATCTGGTCTATGTTTAAATCTTGCATAATTTTTGCAATTCTTTGTTATCATACCTTCATAGGCCATGGGAAGAGCTGCAACATCTCTTTCCAAACTGGCAGATACAGCACGGGAGGAGCTACCAAGCACGATGGCTGCTATTAGACTCTCAGGCATGGAGATCAGTGATCTTACACTGGAGTTGAGCGATTTGAGGTGATATGTGCTCTTATTTGAGCTAAAGTCGTGTTGGTATAAGAAGCTAATCCATACACCATATGGTGCATTCAAACTAATTTCATCAACAATTAAGGGAATCCCAGGCATTTAGCTTCTCATTATACTGTCACATGCATATCGAGCGATGTTGTTGAGTTCTCAAACTTCGTCTGGACTTTTGTGGTGAAGTTGATGCTGAGGCATCCTTGTTAAAACAGAAAGAAAATGACATTTGAAGTGCTTCAAGCAGAAAAATGACTAGAGAGCTAAATTCATGTATGATAATATGTTCAATAATCAAGATGTTTTATGCTGAATGTTAAGGTAAGTCATGCTTTGATAGAATCGAGTGAATGTGTGTCCTGCCTGATGAATGATCAGTGCGAAGTGTTCTTTTAAGATCAGCATTCTTGATTATAGGTTCGTGTAGATGAACATTTGAAACATGTAATTCTTCTCCTCTCATTAGCTGTTTTTTGTTATTGACATGACATAGGTCAATTGTGGGTAATTTTTCCTTTTTCTTTGTCCTATTTTTAGCCAGGAGATAGCTGATGGAGTGAACAAATCAGCTCAAGCTGTGCAGGCTGCAGAAGCTGGAATTAGACAGATCGGTTCCGTTGCTCGAGAACAGACCATCTGTATGTCTTAACCCTTCCTCTTTATTTGAAACCCCCCCCCCCCAAAAAAAAAAAAAAAGACCTCCTAAAATAACTTCGTGATTGCTTGTTTTCGGAATGTCTGATTTATGTTCACCAAATGCTTAATGCAGCAATGATTCAAGAGAGAGCTAGCCTGCCAATTATCTCGTTACAACCTGTTGTTGCAGGGGCTGCAGAGAAAACATCTCGTGCTGTTGGTCAGGCAACAAAAACATTCATCAATATGATTTCTCGAGGTGAGTTCAGCCCAGAGAGTGAGGATGAGACTGGAATTGATAGGGTAGAACTATAAGCTTCCTAATTATCCATGGAGTGTATAGAAAATCAACATCAGTAAAGATGGTCTGTTTTGTTGGTTGAAGATACAGCAGGCTCCATAGAATGTCTCTCCTGTCATGCTCAGTGGGAATAATGCCAAGTGCAGATTGTTTTCTTCAACCTTATTTTGCATGTCCATTGCTATAAAGATGAAGGTGATAGCTCCATTCACTGCTTACATATTCATGATGGCAGTAGCCGGAGTTATTCCTGGTTGCCATTCTTTTGATACTCAAGTATGCATAGAAAACTATCCTTTGGCTTTATGCATAGCATTTCTTTTATGTTATGGGCTTAAAAAGGTTAGTATATTCAGACATCGTAGTTAAGACAAGCTACTCAGGAAGTATAAGAAATCGGTCCAATCACTTTCTGCGACCTTGGTTCTTCAGATCATCCTCAAAGTCAGATGACTTGAGATCTCCTCATCATTGGAGAAGAAGTGATATCGTAAAAGTATATCAACTGTCTATGGTCAGAATATATGGTCTGTAAAGGCATCCATCTACTTGAAGCATCTGATTGAAGGGATAGGGGAGATCTAGAAAGGAAAATGTGTCGACAGGAAGATTCTATTTTCAGATCCAATGCTTCAATAATTTGTCGAATACAATGGAAGTTTCAAGTACAATTTATGGGTGATATTTTACTACTTTAATGAAAATGTCACTCAAATGAATCCCAGCATCCCCTTTGCTGCCATTACATAGGCATCTATGCAAAGTAACATTAACCCCTTAATTCAATAATGTGTTGCACAAGACTGTCACACTCCATTAGTTTCTAAGACCTCAACTGTCTGGGTGATTAGTTTCTTGCTTATGACTTGCTAGAGAGACATGGATTCAATCAACATTGTTGTTTGGTTCAACTTTTGGTTGGTACTATGAAGTTGGGCAGGGCATTGCACTGTGGATTGAAGCCACCTTCTTCATGTCTATAGACACTTCAGAGAGGGGGAGGAAGGGCTCTTGTTGACTTGTCTATTGCTTGAATGGGTGCAGTACTAGAATTCAACTTAACATGCGCACGAGAAATCTCAGGAACGATTTCCATGCAGGAAAATAGCAAGATTTACTGGTGTATCCATGTGAGTTCGCAAATCTAATTCAGGTCTGTGCGAATTGGGCATAGTACAAGAAATCACTACAAAGTTGCATGTACAATGAAAAGCATTAGAGTTGAACGATTGGGAGAGCTAAATGGTACTTACAGCAATGAACATGTCTTTGACGAAGAGTCCAAAGAAGAACCAGGTGGTGGCAGAGAGAGTGAGGAAGGACAGAGTGAATGGCATGAACTCCAACACTTTTTGGTCTTTATCACCCTCATCTGCACAGAACACAATTACATACTCGAATTTGAAAATCTCGTGTTGGATTGGTTTTCTTGTCATAGCATATGCAAAGCACTTCCTCTCTACAGTACCCTAATAAAATGAAGGAGTACCATGATGCTCAAAGGCGGGTGAACACGGCAAGATTCAAGGTCGTGCAGATCCATCCGACGGCATTGACACGCTGCCGACCCTTGAGAAGAAAGATGGTCTGTGCCATCATCACTTCGAAAGCCTCCTACTTTGAACAGCAGCAGCAACCTCAGGGTGCACATCTGGGGAGATTGGTGATTTATACAAATTTCCTTCAGATTTCACGGTCGATTGGGGAGAAGTTATATTCTTATAAAATTATTTTATTATATTCCCTTTCGCATGAATTTTCTAAGAATTGTTTTCCTTTTTCTTTTTGCATATCTTCTTAAATGCAGGAGTCACCTAAAATTTTGAAGAAGGGCTAAAATGTGAGGCTGTCACAAAGATTTAGTTATCCGGCGAGTAAGTGAAAACACAAACTTCGCGCAAAGACGTGTGAATTAAGACAATCTCAATCTTGCTTGTAAAAACAAAAGAGAGCAAATTTGCAGAAAGAATTTTCCCTTTAAATCCAGCTTAGAGAGCCTGTCATAATTTGCTTAAGCATTCAAAATTCGCAAGCTAATCAACAACACCTGGGTAAGATAACAAAGGGACACGAGTTTGCCAGTGTTTAAAGCACAAAAGCAGTAAGAGAGACCTTCTCTTTGGTGGAGGCATATATCAAGAAAAGAAGATAGGTGAGTTCAATGGCGATGTCGGCATTGATGCTGATGATCATAGAGGCATTAGTCTTGAGGATTCCATAGCACACGCACAATGACACACTAGAAAGCGCCACCACATATGGTATCCACTGATACCCATCTGACGACTTCTTGTAGATTGTGTCAAATGTCAGGTTGCCAAAAACGAAAAACAAAAATATAGGGGAAATTCCCAAATTCATACTAAGATACTCATAATGGTCAAATGATCGAAGGGACCGAAACAAAGGGTTGGAGGTGTTAGATTGGTGACAAGAACACCAGATAAAACAGGATATTGCCTACGTCGATTCATCGGAAAGGGAGATGAGAATTGTTAGAATCATTCATAGAACTCAAATAGATGTTAGAAATGATTCTCATATTTTGGAAATGTTCATATCGGCCGGATCATGTCTACCCACATGAGACCACAATCACCATGTAATCAACTATATTACGATGGAGTCATTTTGCTTTTTTGGCTAGACAAAAGAGAATTTCATAGGATTGGTATGATCATATAAGACAAGACACATAAAATATCAGTTACCCTAATCATTTACATGCATGGACGTGTATCATGCAATCGACTTTTTTCTTGTGAAACATTTCTTTATCTCTTTTTTTAACCTAATAAAGATCAACAACTATGCTGGGTATCACGAATGAAATTCATGTTGAACATATCTTTGTGCACTTAAGAGACCAAATATGAAAGCCAGCTGTTGCGCATTCAAGAATGCCATATGGGACTCAATATACCTGATAAGTCCCACTACACGTCAAATTGAGAGGCATCTTCCTCTTGAAGATTTCGAAAGGGTACTTTTGGAAAACCAATAGGCATAAATGAAAAGAAAAAAGAATTAAGTACTTGGACAGAAGTATTTAGAGAGATGTAAATATACTCCAACTGGAAGTTTCCTTCCTTTTATTTGTGGGGGTGGTATTTGACGAAAGCTCTTGGCGGCCTTACAACGAATTGTTTAACACTTAGAAGAACTTGAGTTTGAATGTTTGTTCATGGAGATGCTTATATAGGTGCAAGAGTTAGGGTTCAAGTGTCAAGCCAGTGTCTTTTAAGGTTCGTGGGGATTCTTAATTAGTAGCTCATGAGAGACAGAGTTTGAGTGTCCGCCATCAAGAAAATTAAGTGCTTGGTTGCTATTTGCCATTGCTAGCAGCGTGCCAAATACAGCCATGTCATGAAAATTACATCATCACACATTCAAAGAGATTCACTTTGATGATGAAAATTAACATCGTGAGAGGGAACATCGATGCAAGTTTGATTACTACCATGTTAAATAAGGTCTACTTGATGCGGCATTTGATTTACTTAAAGATGGGCTAAAGTGTGTTGATTCCTTAACTTATCAATGAATTTATTGTGATCATTAATCGATTGAGTTAGGTTGAGATTGACTGTGGTGATGAGGTATGTGTTTTGATTCTATTATCCTCATTACGAGTTGGAATACTACCCTTATTTTTGTTAGAATTTCTTTTAGAAGTTTGATATTTGATGAGATTTGCACTTTGATTTTAAGTGAGGATTGTTAGGAATGTGAATCTTTGAGAAGAAAAAATAGAGAAAAAAACAAGTAAATTTTTACGTAGAAAACCCTTCCCAAAAAGTGTATAGAACATCAACATCAACAAAGATGGTCTATTTTGTTGGTTGAAGATCGAACAGTCTCCGTAGAATGTTTCTCCTCTTATGCTCAGTGGGAATAATGCCATGTATGCATTGTTTTCTTCGAGCTCATTTTGCATCTCCACTACTCTAAAGATGAAGGTGATAGCTCCATTCACAACTTGCATATTCAGGAGACTAGTAGCCGGAGTTATTCCTCTTTGCTGTTCTTTTGATACTCAAGTATGCAAAGAAGATCTTTCTTTGGCCAAATGCATAGCATCTCCTTTATTTTACTTAAAAAGATTTGTGTATTCGGACATTGTAGTTTAGATAAGCTGCTCAAGAAGTATAATAGATCAATTTGATCTTTGTCACGCCCGATCATCTGAGTGTGTGCCCATCTTTCGGTGGTCGATTAAATAGCGACATCCCAAGACACATCGCCGACCCATTCATTTTAATGCCCATGCAAAAGCGAATTACTAATCTCTTGACAATAATAAACGTGGGGTTGAAAAGCAAGACAACAAATTTCAAATCAACACATTATTAAAAACCACAATCCGATTTACAAAGAGAGGCCAACTTTAGGGTCTAAGTAAAGGAAGTCTATCTTCAAAAAGAACTTTTACGCCACCCATGCTCCTAACCCTTCTCCCTCAAGCTTCGGGTTCTTCACCCTAGTGACCTGAAAATGTTATCCCACAACGGGACGACACAATGTCTCAGCAAGTTCACCCCCTAAGACCCGACGAGGAAGAAAATACGCCCCAAGAGCTGCCTAAGCACAGACACAAGTCAGAGGTCTTACATTTGCCTCCGTTCCTTCCTGCAAGTCAGTACAATTTGCATTATTCAACCAATCATTTCAACACATCAAAGTTGATTCATCGATCAATCGACCTAATCGATTCCATGTCATCAAAATTATCTCTCGGTCAATCAACTCAATGCTATCTATCAAGTTCGACCACGTCAAGAACTGCTCACCCTAAGCTGAAGATAGATAGTATAGCTCACTCAAAGCTGATAATGGAGTATACTGCTCACTCAAAGTTGACATATCAAAGCCCGCAAGCCGATATAGTATACTCACGATGCTCACCAGAAGCTACTAAGGTATATTGCTCACCCAAAGCTGACATATCAAAGCCCTCAGGCCGATATAGTATACCCGTATACTGCTTACCCAAAGTTGATATATTAAAGCCCGTAGGCTGATATAGTATACCTATGATGCTCACCTTAAGCTGATAAAGTATACTGCTTACTCAAAGCTGATATATCGAAGCCCGTAGACTAATATAGTATACTTGTTCTCACCAGTTGAGAATGCCACCATTTTTATCATTTCCAATAAAAATATTCGTGTGTGGGTATATGGTCGACCTTAGTCAAAATATAATATTTTCCCACTTGAAAATCCCACTATTTATTATAGTGTCTAAAAATACTTTTGGCGTTAAAAACTGACGCCTCGGTATTTTCTGACTAATTACTGAAATTATTAAATTTTGGGATATATACCTAAAATTACAAATCACACTCAATTTGCATCATCCAACACTCAATTAAATAAACAGATCATACCACTACAATCAACATAAAATTCCAGGTCACCTAATTATCTTGGTCTAATTTTCGAAAAATAATAATTAATTAAATAATTCAAAAATTAATTAATAAATACCAACAAATAACAAAAATGCACACTTAGGCTGGAAAAGCCTAATTAAATACCAAAACGGGCTCGAAAAATTTTCAAACCTGTTTAAATAAATACTATAGCTTATCTACTCGATAATTGCACTATTCTAACCACCTAACATTCAATATCGAACGATTAAATTACTAATCCATTCTAACTAACCACCTAAATCATGCTTAGTTTAAACTATTCAACCCTTAAGCATAATTAACTTCCTAAGTAGGGATTAGTGAGTAAACTCACTGGATTAACGCGAAAATCGGTTCACGGCTACGGTGACGCGATGGCGGCCGATAAACTCTGAAGTGGCGGCTCCTGACGAGGTCTGGAAGCGGCCCAAAAAGGCCATAAAGCCCACAGTGGGGCTGTTCGGTTCTGGTTCAGGAGTTGATGGCTGGACACGGGGCTGCGGCTTGGGTTGGTTTCGGCGGCTGCGGGTGGAGATGCTAGCGTGGGCTCGATGGAGATGCGGGCTGACTTCGGTGGAGTTTGGTTGGCCGTGAAGGACACGGGCGGAGGGGGATGTCGCGAACGTTGGGGCGAGCTAGCACGGGGTCTTCGTTGCTGGGTGGGAAATCAACGCCAGCGAAGATGGGGGGAAGCAGTCAGTGGAGGTGGCTTCGGTGGCAAGAGAGATGCGAATCCGCTGGTTCTCGGTGGGGCTGCAGAGAAGGGGAGGACGTGTGGCAGTGATGGGCAGACTTCGCAGGCAGCAAAGGAGAAGAAATCGTGGGGAGCTCGTGTCTTCGACTGAGCGAAAGGAAGAAAAGCAGAAAAAAATGAAAGAGAAGGGATGAGGGAGGGGGACGTCGGCCAAGGGGGAAAAGTGCGTGAGCTGAGAGAGAAGAGAGATAAGGGGATAAGAATGAATTCAAGAGTCAAAATAAAGAAAAGTAGAAGGAGACCAAGCTGCAAGGGACTGTCGGCTGGGGGAAATGTGCGAGGGAGAGAGGGAAGGAGAGAGAGAGAAACGTGCGAATTGGAGGGGGTCCGGTGAGGGGGAAGAAGAAAAATAATTAAAATATAAATATTTTTAGCTCAACTTCACACAACAATATCAATTGGTCATCCAAGACCAATTTCCACACCAACTTGTCCCAATTGAAGTCCAAATAAATATCAAAATATGACCGTTCCTAAGGCCTACGAATTTCCCTTGATTCCGAATTCTATTCCCTTTTTCCTGAAATCTGATTTCTTAACAAATCTCTCCGATTGATGTCCAATTTTGTTGAAGAAAAACCCACACAATTTCTTTTCACCAAATTGCTCACATAGGAGGCCAAAAATCCCTTCAATTTGGCCATTCTAAATTTCCGTTCTTTTCCAAAACGTCCAAACCGATTTTTCGTAAAAAATCCCGAATTCGTTGAAAATTCCTTGAAAGATAAGTCGACGTTTCTAAAATAAATCGTGACATGACAGAACTTTCAATTTTTGAAATCGGGTTCAAATTCGTGGTTAATTTCAACCGGACGCGATTTTAGTGTGACCTAATCTACCGGGTAGCTTTTAGGGATTTTTAGTGCAATTGATCCGTGGTCGATTTTCTTCGAGCCATACGTACTTCTTCGACACATTGGCGACTCTCGGTTGTTGTGAAAATCTCAAGGTTTGAAATACGTATACAGGATGCCAAAACGATAGAAAAATCAGTCTAGTGCCGATCGACGAGAATTTTGCAAATTAGTGGGATCACCCACGTTTAGCCACACCTCTCAGTCGAACGACCTATCTTTGATTGCCGATCGATTTTTAACTGTGCCGTAATGACCCTTGCAGACTAACACGGTCGAGCAGTCGATTCCGAGTCAAATTCTCAAGTCTATTACGTTTATATTCCTTAACGGCTTCACCTGATAGATTAGTTATCTCGTGAGTGGCCACCTCGAGAAAGACTATAGTCCACATCGATGAAAGGCCCGATTCATTTAATTGAAAACAGAATCAATTTTCGGGATGTCACAATCTCTCTCTTGGACATAGGTCTTCAAATCATCCTCAAGGCCGGATGTCTTGTGAAATCTTCATCATTGGAGATGAAGTGATATCTTTAAAGTATATCAACTGTCTCTAATCAGAATATGTCTCTAAAGGCATACTTCTACTTGAAGCATCCAATTGAAGAGATAAGGTAGATCGAAAAAGGAAAATGTGTCGACAAAATGATTACTTTCGTAAAATCTAATGATTCAATTATTTGTTTGATACATTAGAAGTCACGAGTACTAATTCCAGATGATATCTTATTCCTACGATGAAAATATAACCCATACGATGCCCGTCATTCCTGCCCATCTATCTTGTCTCTCGTACATAGTGAAAATAACGCCTTAAGTGCAATAATGACTGATAAAATGCAAAAGAATGACACACTTCATAGTTTCTAAGAACCCCACATCTGGTGATTATTTGCTGTCTAATGACTTGTTAGAGAGAGATGGAGATTCATCAAACGTTGTTTGATTCAACCGGTTTGCCAGCTGCGACTTGTGGTTGGTGCTGTGAAGTTGGGTGCTGCTGGGCACTGGAGATGGAAGCCATCTTCTCCATGTCTATAGACATTTCTTGTGGATTGCTCCCCTTATTTGTCTCCGCCAATTTCTTGTTCCCATCTTTGTATATCATGTAGAGGATCATTTGAGCGATGCCAAACAAGAATCCCAGTGTATTTGGTAGCTGAAACACCCAATTGGAACCCCCATATTGATTTCAACGTCGGCAAAAAGCAAATGAGAGGGAGAGATGTGTTTAAAGATTAATAAGAAAGTATGAGCTCCGATGATAGATGGTGAAAATCATTAAATAATAAACAAGTTGGATTCGAGATTTATCATTTTTCTGAGTCTAGGTTTAGACTATTCATTGTTTATTCTTCTAGGTTTAATCCGGAAAGGTCGAAGTAAGAAATACAAGAATTCGACTTAGCTTGTTTGCTAGAAATCTCGGGAACGATGATCGTGCAGAAAAAGCATGTACAATGAAAAGCATTAGAGTTGAATGGCTGAGAGAGCTAAATGGTACTTACAGCAATGAACATGTCCTTGACGCAGAGTCCGTAGAAGAACCAGGTGGTGGCACAGAGGGTGAGGAAGAAGGACAGAGTGAATGGCATGAACTCCACACTTTTGGTCTTTATCACCCGCCTCTGCAAAGAACACAAAATTACACTCTCAAGATTGAAATTTTTTTGTTTTGGACTGGTGTTGTAATAATAGCAGGTGCGAAGTGCTGCATCTCTAAAATTATTGAATAAAATGAATGACTACCATGATGCTCAAAGGCGCGGCGAACACGGCGAGATTGAAGGCCGCGCAGATCCATCCAACGGCATTGATGCGCTGCCGACCCTCGAAAAGAAAGATGGTCAGTGCCACCATCACTCCGAAACCTCCTACATTGAGCACCAGCAGCAACATCGCCACGTACATCTGCGCAGATTGGTGATTTACATAAATTTCCTTCAGATTTCGTCTTTGATTTGGGAAAAGTTGTAAATATATAGAAGTTTTTCATTTTTATTCCTTGTCGCATAAATTTCCTAGGAATTGTTTTCCTTTATCCCTTTTTGCATGTCTTCTTAAATGTACGAAATGCCTATATTTTTAAGGAGGGCTAACATGTGGGGATGCTAGAAAGCTGTAGTTATTCGACGAATACATGAAAACACAAACTTCGCGCCATGACATGTGAATAATCATTAAGACAATCTCAATCTCGCATGTAAAAAGAAGAGAGACGATCTGAGGCAATAGTTTTCCCCTCTTAATCCAGCTCGAGAGCCTGTCATAATTTGCCTGCTCAAAACAAGCTAATGAACAAGACCTGGGTAGGATAACAAAGGGACAATAGTTTGCTAAAATTTAAAGCACAAAAACAGAGAGAGAGAGAGAGAGAGAGAGAGAGAGAGAGAGAGAGAGACCTCTTTGGTGGAGGCGTAGATCAAGAAGAGAAGAAGATAGGTGAGTTCAATGACGATGCCAATGGCATTGATGCTGATGATCATAGTGGCATCAGTCTTGAGGAATCCATAGTACAGGAGCAACGATGCGCTCGAAAGCGCCACCACGTACGGTATCGACTGATACCCATCCGATGACTTCTTCTTGTAGATTGCGTAAAATGTCGGGCTGCCAAAAACAAAAATATAGGAAAAATTCCCAAATGTTTGCTAAGATACGTTATAATGGTCAGATGATAGAAGGGACCCAAATGAAGAGTTTGAGGAGGTCTTACATTGGTGCCAAGAACACCAAAAAAGACACGATGTTGCCTACATAGATTTAAGAGAAAATGTGACGAAAGGTATTAGGATCGTTTGTAGAACTCATAATAATAAAAAAGAGATGTTAAAGGTGATTCCCATGTTTTGAATTCGATCATATCCGTTGGATCTTGTCGACCCACATGAGATCATGCTCACCATAAACTCAACTATATTACAATGGACTTATTTTATTTTTTCGAAGGGACGACAAAAGTTCTTGTCGTAGGATCGGCAAAATAATGCAAGACAAAACACATGAAATATCAGTTACCCAGATCATCTATATACATAGACCTGTGCCGTGCAATCGGTGCACCTGAAATGCTTCCCTAAATCTCGATTTAACCTAATGAAGATTGATAAGAGTGATGCTCATCACGAGTGAAGTTGTGTACCTAAGAGACCAAATATGAAAGCCAGCTGCTTTTCATTCGAGAATGCCATACGATCTTGGAGAACTACAGATATAAATATTTTACTCTTTTTTCTTTCTTCCTTTCGAGGTGGGTGATTGATGAAGCTCTTCGAAGCCCTAAAACAAGGTGTTTAGCGCTTACGAAAAACTTGAGTTTGAATCGATGATCGTGGAGATGCTTATATAGGCTCAAAAGTCAGGGTTTTAATCGTTAGGCCAGTGTCGTTCAAGGTTCGTGGTGGTTCTTGCTTCTCAGTTTGTCCCAAATGAGAAACGGAGTTTGGGTGTCCGACGTCGAGAAAGTTACATGTTCGGCTGCTATTTGCCCATTGTTGGCAGCCTGCCAAATACAACGTTGTCATGAAAATTACATCTTCGCACAATCCGATCCCTTCAAGTTTCCTGAATACGTGTTTTTTGAACAAGGCGAAAGAGAAAGAAAAGCATATTGAAATGAGTTGATCTGTACAAAGAGAGAGGTTGTCCGTGTTAAAGGATTCGAATACCCGGAAAAAGAAAATATCCCGGCTACTATTCTAGCAGAAGATAAGTGCGGGCGCGGAATCTCTTCCTTGCATGTTATTTTGTTTGGTGCCTCATGAGATCTACTGCCTGGAATTTATCGAGACATCATGTGGAGCACTGGATTGGATAATTAATCTCCACCTAGTTAGCATTTACATGTCCTCCTACCTTTCGAACGTTATATACACGTATAGTTTGATTGTATTGAAGTTTCTCCATTAGTTTACTCTGTAAAATGACACGACTTAAATCAAATATTCTAGATCTCGTATTTATGTTACGATTATCTGTAATCTCAAAAATTTAAGTCACACTTGTCACTTGACAAACCTTGCCCGATGCATTTCACAAGGACTCCTCTTATGTATATTCATGAGAATTAATTGAGTAAGAAAATTTAGACACCCATAAAAGAAACATATGAGGTTAGGAGACAATCCCCAGGTTAAAAGTTGAGTTGGCTATTCACTTGTCCTAAAAGCCTACAATGAAAATTTTCATGATTTCCTAGTTTTATCATATTAATTATTATACTTAATTGATAGTCAATGAACGATTCCATCACGGAAAATGTTCAACGGTGCGAAAGAGCTGCCATAGAATCATAGATCCCTACGTTAGACCAAAAGAATAGGAAAAAGGAAGGAAAGAGAGGAAAGCCTGTAGGAACTTGTACTCCTAGTCCTTACGGCTAACCCTTAATGGGTACTCGATTTCTAGGACAATGGGAACTCTGGTACCTGGCGTTCTCCATTGCACGTGCAATGCGGGAGGTTTTGACATTTTCGGAGGTTGTCTCGATTTCGTGTCCTCACCAGCCCTAATTAATGCACATACAGGATGGCCCTTGCATTGCGCCGTATGCCGCATCGTGTGTTTACAAGATTTACTATTTTAGCGTGACATCCGGGTCACTTTCTCTGCCTAGTGTCCGACTTCTCCTCCGCGTAAGTTGATATTCTTTAGGGCGGTAGATTGGGCCAAGCGGATATATTAATTACTTAAATAATACCGACACCAATACCAACACCAACATCAACATGCCACATGTTATTTATCAAAAAATAAAGAATTTCGATACGTTGGGATATGTTGTATATTAAATATATATTTTTATATATGCATAATAACTAGTCAAAAAAATATATATATACACATAATAAATTATCATTTTTTATGATTATTTTAATCAAATTAAGTTGATTCAAATTCATAAATAAATAATAAAAAGAACCTATAATAAAATTACATTAAAAGAATTAATCCACTATTTATTAATATCATTTATTGTTTTAATTTGACAAATTCAACTCCACTTCAATAATATATAAAATTTGGAGGAGAAAAAGCAATTAACATTTTGGACTCGTGTGTCAAAGCATATCGGAAGAGGAAAAAATAAACTTGGGGGATGAATTGTGTGCCATGAGAAGTGAGAGTCGGAAGAGAATAGAATAGTAAGTTTTTCTTCTTTTTTCATTTATTATTTTTATTATTTATTTATTTACATATTTACATTTTAACCTTCCATTTATTGAAAATTTTAAAAATCAATCTCACACGTGTCGGAATTCCAAACTCACGTGTCGAAAAGTGTCGGAAGAATTGACTAGGTGTCAGATTTTTCAATACATGTTGACCGAGTATTCGAAAGTGTCAAAGAATGTCGGACACATATACGAGTGTTAAACACGACACAAAAGCTCCCGAAGAGTACCGGTGCTTCCTAGTTAATCGTTTTATCCTCGATTGCTCATTGGGTGTTAGATTTCTTGTTTTCGTGGCACAATCATGATCGCGCATTAAGAACTGTAGTCGGGTTTGTGATGGTTTGGCTTAGTGTCAGCCAGCTAGTAACGAACTCGAACTTTCAATCGAGCCTTCCCTTGGTTCGTGGTGGAACTATGCAAGGAATTGAGCTAAGCTCTGAGAATTGCCCTATTCCCAAAGGCATTCCTATTCCAGCCGAGTTCGATTTCATTGCAGCTCTTTTGACGCTCTGAGACATGCAAAATACCAACCGGACACAAGCTCAACTCGTGAAATGCTTCTGTTTCTAGAATACGAGACAAACGATTGTTGTTCAATACGGGTACAGCATCCAAGCGGGATGAATTTCTGGCGGAAAGTAGGGAGGAAAACAAAGAAGAAGAAGAGGACAATGAGACTCCTTTTGAGGAGTTATTGTTGAAAAATCCGCACCCTCTTCTTCCGGCGCGGAAGTTTGCTAATTCGGGAGGCCGCGTGCTGTTCTCTTCTTTTCTTTGAGTGCCTTTTTATGGTTATCATTCTAGTAGATACTTCTCGCACGTTATCGCGAGATCACGAGGGTGAGTCCTTGGTCTGATAGATTTGGTCAATCGCGTGTTCCATAATGTGTGAGAGCCCACGAAGAATTTCGAACAAAGGGTTAGGCTTCCTAAATGCATTTTGTAGTACGATCGATGTTGTTAGGATTGCCACACCTCCCTAACAATTTCGCGTTAATCTCTCACACTAATCTTTTCTTAATTTGAGAAAATTATAAGAAAGTTATGTACTTATTATATTTGTGCCAATTCAATCGTAAACCTTTCAATTTAGCTAATTTTTATTTGAATCCTAACTTTTTTTAGGATATGCCGATGTAGTCTATTCGACCAATTTTTACCGAAAATTGCTAACATGCATGCCAATCACCTTAGAGACAACTAATGTTGATGCGAACAAATTTTCCATTTTTTTTTTTTAATTCCCCCTACCCCCCCCTTTTTTTTTTTTTTTTTTTTTCAGAGTGGCTGGCTGGCCACTAGTCACAGCCGTGGGCTAGCCTCGCCGGGTCTCACCTAGGTGAGGGCAAGTGTTGCCAAGCCCCTCTCCTAGATTTGGTAAGGATGGCCCTTACACTTGCATAGGTTAAGGTGGCCTTGCCCTCGCCCTCGCCCTCGTCTAGGCAAGGCTTGACAATGGCAACCTTTGCTAGCCATTGGCAAAAAGGAAAGGGAAAGAAAAACTTAATTTAAAAAAAAATTCAAAAATTATTTGCATCAACATTGGTTATATCCCCATAAGATTCTTAATGTCTGCGTCAACAATTTTTGATCAAAATTTGATTTGACGGACCATATTGATAAATTGTCAAAAAATTTAAAATTAAATCGACTAAATCGAAAGGTTACATATAATAGGTTTAGAACTTTCTTGATAATTTCCCCTCTAAATTCTCCTTTGTATTAGAAAATGAGTAATAACCATTTTTTATCCACATGTGTTGATTTGATACCTTCATTTTGCATTTGGACGTTAAGATATAGAGTTGGATAAGGATTTGGATATGAAATCTAAGAATTTTATTAAAAGCCCTAAACCTATTGTAATTGTGCAAATTCAGTCATAAACTTATTTTTTTGATCAATTAAGTCCTAAAGCTTTTATAATTATTTCCGATCAGTTCATCTCGGCAAAAATAAGTCGGTCGATGCCGACGTGGCAATCGGCAACCTTTTTTTAAATAATATTTTATTTTTTGAAATATTTTATTAATTTTTTTATCTTTTCTTTTTTTACCCCTTCTCCCTCTTCCTTCTTCCTCCCTCCTCCCTCCTCCCTCCTTGGGCTCCGGCCGATTCGGCAAGCTCGCGCCCAGCGAAGGTGGGGCGAGCCCCCACCGAATTCGGCGAGGGCTCGCCTCCCCAGTCGGCGAGCTTGCGCCCACCTCTCGATCGTGGGGCGAGGCGAGCCCGCCGATTGCCTCGCCTCGCCGGGTCGACGGGGTTCGCCCCGCCATCACTTGGTGCGAGCTCGCCCTTGCCCGTGACGGCGAGGTGAGCTAGCCTAACCACCTTAGTTCGGCATCCGGCCAGCCCTCCCCTCTAGACGGTCGCTGGAGTCAAAGGAAGAAAGGAGGAGGAGGAGAGAAAAGGAGGAAGGAGGGAGAGGGAGAAGGAAAAAAAAAAAAGATAAAAAAAATAAAAAATTTCAAAAATAAAATATTATTAAAAAAAAAAGTCGCCGGTGTCGACTAGCTTCCATGTCGGCGTCGTGACATCCCGAAATTCGAGCCTTATAAGGAATGAATGAATGTGAATTTGGTCAATGCATTGTTGGTTGATCTCACTCGAATTGATCACTCCCGAGATACTGACCTTGAAAGGAAAGGCTAATGAGGATAGAACCCGTACGACTAAAGAACTCGACCTGGGAAAACGACTTGACCGTGAGACTTGCGTGAGGATGATCCTGTAGATAGGCAGGCCGATTCAAAGGACGACTAGAAGTTGATTCGCGGACAGAACATAATGGAACAACGGGTGATTCCGTTTACCGTTATCGAACCCGCGAACGACCCTATGTCAATCCTTAGTGATCGTGTACTTTGAAATAAGAATCTATCCTCCGTAATTTCATGCAGTCAAGGACGTCCATGCGTCGAGATGTCTTGAACGTGGTTTGGCACGAGTCGATTACGCGTGAATCCTCTGAGCCGCCCGTCGGTCGAGTTATAACAAAAATGGCATTAGGGCGAAATTGACATGGCAAGAGAACTTAGGACCGGACTTCGAATTATCGGGAATGTCCGGGACGGACTTTGGATGAAGCTACTTCAGACAGTCGATAGAGCCAGTTAAGCCGAGCAATTGGAAAAATGGATTTTCGGACCGAGGAAGCAAGCCCGTGAGGACGTGGGCCGGGCCAAGTCAGTGTGGGCCTTAGGCCCAAGTTGGGACAGCCACCAAATGGGCCTAAGTCAAGCAAATGAGCCCATTGGGCCAGACCAACTATTCATCTTCCAAGCCCATGGGCCAAGCCTTAACCATTTCAAAGCCCAATAAATTCCCAAGCCCACTCCTATTCATGGCCAAGCCCATTTCTTAGGCCCATCCACCAATTTCAGCCCAAGGATAGAATGGTAATTTGTGCAAGGTGGAAATGACCAAATTGCCCCTAAAAGCATTTGGATAAGAGCAAAGGAAGAGAGAGAAGATGATGTCATGCATGGGGAATTGAAGTGGCCATTTAATGGCTTTAATGAGGAGTGCAACAGCTCTCCCATCATCCTCTCTCTCCCTCATTCGGTCCCCATCTCGAACGGAGCTCTCTCTCCTCGTTTTCCTCTCTTCCGCCAAGCCCAAGTGACCCTTCGGTGAAGAATCGAGTCAAAAGTGGTCTTACCGGTTGAATCAGAGAACGAGCCACCTATCACCGTGACTGGGAGAGACAGACCGTTCCAACGAGCCCGATTTCATCTCGAACGGAGCCGTCGTCCGTCCTGTACGGCCGTCGCAAGCCGCCGGTCGCCGGTCCGTCGGTCCGCCTGCAGCCTGCACTGTTTCGCGTTTTCGGGCATTTTTCTCCCATTCCAGCCGTTCCTTTGCCCATTCCATCCACCCACAAGATCCCCAAGACCCCGGGAGCCGCCGGTTGCCGGACAACCCCTCACCGGAGCTCCGGCCAAGCCGTTCAACTCGCCTCCTCCCAGGTCAAGGCTGTTTTTGTGTTTTCGGTGGGAGTCCGAGCCGTGGTTGCTGTGTGTGAGCTTGGGACCGCCTTGGATCGTCGTGGTAGAGGTTCCGGTGCGTAGCCACCGTCGTCGCCGCCGCGTCGGTGTCTCCGGCCCGCTTAACGGGTGAGTTTAGCTCCTAATCCTTCGATTAGTGCCTAAACTTGCTTAGGGTTGGTTTAGTTAGATTTAATTCTAGTTTATGTGATTTAATTAAGTTGTATTAGCTCTAAGATAGGTGGTTAGATGGATGGATTAGATTAGTTTAGCTTAATCTTGCTTTATTTGCTTAATTGTGCTTATGTGTTTAATTAAGCTTGTTTTGCTTAATTAATTGTTTGATTGTTTAATTTAATGATTTTAATGATTTCTGAGTTTAATTTATCATTTATTAAATTCTGGAAATTTACTGTTCACTCGACACTATTCACGGTTTACTGTTCACGAATTACTGTTCACAAAACACTGTTCACGAAACACTGTTCATCCAGAATGCGAAAAGTTGTCTAAATTCATGTGTGTTGATTTTATGAAGTGAATGGATGTGTAAATGCATGGGCATCCGCATGAATTGAATGTGATTTGTAATTTTGGGTATTTATCCCAAAATTTATTAATTTCAGTAATTAATTGGAAAATAACCGGGCGTCGGTTGACAGCGCCAAAAATATTTTGGTGAACCATTAAATAGTGGGATTTTCTGAAAGAAAAATATTGTATTTTGGCTAAGGCCGATTGTGTACCCACACACGATATTTTTATTGAGTATCTTTGATATCAACAAATTTAGGCCAAGATATTATGAAATTGAGGAATTTAATTACAAGGTGCAATATCGTTGGCCATAGTTGAGAGGGTCGGGTGGGACCGTAAAGCCACTAAATCTTGAGAGGGTCGGGTGGGACCGTAAAGCCACTAGATCTTGAGAGGGTCGGGTGGGACCGTAAAGCCACTAAATCTTGAGAGGGTCGGGTGGGACCGTAAAGCCACTAGATCTTGAGAAGGTCGGGTGGGACCGTAAAGCCACTAGATCTTGAGAAGGTCGGGTGGGACCATAAAGCCATTGAATCTTGAGAGGCATCTAAAAGGGCACGTGGGCTCGGTGACTTGATGCATCACTTTGGTGAACGAGTGCCTTAGAGAATGCACGTGGCCCAGGCATCGTAAAAAGGGCACGTGGGCTCGGTGAATTGATGCATCACTTTGGTGAACGAGTGCCTTAGAGAATGCACGTGGGCCCAGGGAATTAAGTGAGGCATCTTGGAAGAGACACGTGGGCTCGGTGATTTGATGCATCACTTTGGTGAACTAGTGCCTTAGAGAATGCACGTGTGCTCTATGACTTGGAATCGACTGAGTCGATTAATCGATAGCTCGATCTGAATTGATGAATTGATGTGTGAAATTGTTATATGCATTAATTATATGCATGAGTGAATCACATCGTTTATGGTATGCACGCATGAATCGATAACGTGCAGGGTGTGGCAATGGCTAGGTGAGATCGCTTGTGATGCGACTCGTATGTGATTGATGAAATGTATCATCTAATGGCCATGTGCATTACGTGTATCGTGCTGAATTATAACGTGCAGGGTATGGCATACGAGGTAAGGTTGTATGCGAATCGACCGTTGGTTGTTGCTTGTGGTGGGGTTGTTACGGATAGATATCCTGAGTTGAGTTGGTGTACTAATCGGGGCTTAGGGGTGGAACTCGCTGAGATTTATATCTCACTGGTTATTGAATAACCATTTTCAGGTCCCTTGTGTGAAGAACCCGAAGCTTGAAGCGGAAGGGTCAAGAGCATAGGTGGCTCAGTAGTTCTTTATGACATGACCTTCCGTATAAGCTTGAAGTGTTTATAAAAGTGTATTTGATTTGAAATTGGTTGTCCTGCTTTTCTATCCCATGTATGCTGTTGTCAGGGGATTAGTGAATTCGCTTCCGCATGTGCAATAAAATGAAAAGGGTCGGCGACAAGTCCTGGGAACGTCGCAAAATTCTATCGACCACCGAGGGATGTGCGCGTGCTCGAGGTTCGGGGCGTGACAGCGTCGGCCGGCCAATTTTGGCTGGATGGACTGATCGGGAATAATTGTAAAAGGTTTAGGACTCAAATGATAAAAAAAAAAAAAAAGAAGTTTATAACTGAATTGGCACAATTGTAATAGGTTTAGGACTTTTTCGGTAATTTTCGCGAATTTATTATATCTTATCTACTGTATGGTGAATTGTAATAATAGAGTTGTATATTTTCATATCTTATCACAAACTAATTGTATTTACAACATATCTGTCGCGACCTAATCTTAGGTGAACCACTTAAGGTTTGGCTAATGGATTACTAAGTCTAGACTTAGCTCGGGCTCTCTCAAGCCCATACCAATTCACGACTTAGGTTAAAGTTCTTAACATGCAAATGATCTTTTCTTTTTTCAATTAAGAGTCGCCACTAATCTATTTTTGGTGGGTCAATTAGAAACACAAATAAAGTAACGGGAGATTTACCTTACTCACGCAAGCTAGAGATTATGAGTTCGGGAACTTGGTTACGCTAGATTTCTCTAACGCCATTTTGGTACCTTTCTCTTTTATTTCCAAAAAAATGTTTTATAGGCAGCTTGAATTTATTTTAATTTACTTTCCTAACATATGAGGTGACCATGCGGGTGTACAAACCACCAATTTAATACTCAAGAAAGCAATGAATTATGAGACTTACCTCGTAGCAACGAAAGCATCTGGCAATGTTAGATTAGAATTCACATCAACAACTCTACATATGATTTCTAATTAACACACAATCACTCAATTTTTTAGGATTTTCTCTTATTTAATGAAATCTATTTTACATGTCATGCAATTTAACTAAATGGCCTAATTCTAATGTCGGGCAATTTCTAATTAAATGGACCTAGCAACAATTACTAAATTACATGCATTTCATGAACCTAATTCTATATGACATGCGCATAATATTTTTGTATTTTTTTTTATAAAAATTCGTAATTAAAAATTGCTAAAAATAAAAATCTAACTAAAGTGAGATATTATCTATTTTAAGTTAGGAGATAGACTAATTTGAATCCTATCTTAACTTAGAAATTTATCTCGACATGCAATTTAATTCAAATATATTATCTAACCTAGATACCATCTAAACATGCATTCTAATATAATTAGAAAAGAATCTAACTATTCTATCATGCAATTCTATTTAGGAAATCAATTCTAATCTGCATGATATGCAAATGCAATCTTTTTTGCATTTTTGGGATAAATAAAGCAATTAAAGCAAGATAAGCACCAAATCATTCGTGGTCATCAAAGAATATTATCCATTGTTCGAATTTGGACATGATATCTAATCAACTTGATTATTTCGCTAATAAAATCGATAAATTGATCTTAAGCTTTAATGACCAAAATATCAATTTTATTCCCGCGTGATTAATTATTCCATCTAAAGCCTTATAGATGGAATAAAAAATTGACGTGCAATTGCAAATTAGGCGATAAATCCTAATTGGGAGATTTGTCTATCATTTATAAATATGCACATTAGATACTGATAGACATATATTAGGTAGTAAAATATGCAAATATACTAAAGATGTGCATCTTACCTAATTCGAGGATATTCTTTCGAAATTTGAACTTGATGAAATCAACTCGGGGTCACGAACCACAAGTGGTGGTCAGCAGTTGTGTCCCACGGTGTGGCGGCTGACCACGGTGGTGCTTCTTGTTGGGGACTTCTCGGTTTTCACGAACAATCGGCAGTGCTGGAAAGCTATGGCTTGACAACAAGCTCGACGGGCTCGCCGAAAGAGTTGTTAGACACATCTAGGGATTCCGACGTGTTGATAATGTAATGAGTGATTTTCCATCGATCCACGATTGATCCCAACGTCACTTTCTTTTCTTCTTTTATATTCCACGTGGTCACTCCCTTGAGAACTCACAGCTGGTTCTCCAAATCTCACCCTCAAGGAGAGACAAATTCCACCACTTCCCTCTAGTTTGTCTTTTCCTTTTTTTTTCAATCCTATTCAAGACATCATAACCCAGAATTCTCCACGTGGGCGTGCCAGATGCCTTAGCCCCAATTTCTCTTACATTATGCATGAGATGAGAACGCCATCTGCTCGTTGGAGGTAGCCACCGAAAATTAAATAGATGAAGATGCTGGATGACGTTCGTAGCTGGCTGGTGTACAGTGGTGCTCGATGGTGGTGGTTCAGCTCAGCTGGGACTGTTCTGCGGTCGATGGTGCGCTCGTGACGGTTCATGTACTTGGCTGCTCGACGTGGGATGACGATAGATGTACCGTCCAAAGAACACATTTGTGCACGGGATGGCTTTTTGCATGAATCCTGAGAAAGAGAGAATATATTAGTGGAGTATCAAGATGATATTTTTATGAAGAATTACCTTCCTTTTGAATGCATCCTCCCAAGCGTAAGTGTGCATCGCAATGTGTCTCTCCCTTATGAAGTCCGCGCCGTAAGATGGCTTCACGGGCTGGATACAGCGGTGGTTATGGGTCGAACTCGCAGGAAGTTTGATTGGGCTTCGCCGCCGGAGCTGCTGGATTCGTCAATGTTGTGGGACTGTGGCTATGCAGAATCTTGTGGCGTCTGGACGAGGAAGAGCAAGCTTGGACAGCGCAGCAAGATGAAGCCGCTGAAGTGAACAGGCTGACGACGAAATCCAGGGTGCTGCGGCAACGATGCCAGAGATGGTGAGGCCGTGGAGTTCGCGGCTGATAGCAACGTTGGGTCGAGACAGCGTGAAGAGGAAAGAGACGCTGCAACAGATGGGGACAAGCAGCGAGAGAATATTCGTTCTCTTCTTCCACGTCAATCTTTCTGCATAGGTCAAGAAAATCTTTTGCGAATTTCCCAAGGGACGTGAATCTCTCTTTCCCTCCCCATTTTCTCTCCTTCGGCTACGTACTTCAATTGTGTGTCGCCACCACTCACGTTTCTCTCACAATGGCCGTATGTATCAATGTCTGGCCTCCTCTCAATGTGGCTGTATTCGAGCCAATTTATAGGCAAGGGACTGAAGTTTTTTGTAAAATTTCATTTCCTTTTTCATATCAAGATACGTAAAATCACCTCCCGAATGCAATATTTCGACATCTCATCTAGCCTTGTTTGATTTCCTTTGTATCTTTCCACATTGGACTGCAAAAAATGAATATTCTCCACCGATTTTTATCGCATATTGCCAAAGATTCAAGATTGTAATAGGATTTTCTCGAATTTCAAATCCTGTAAAGATGAGCTCGTAATATTTCCTTATCACACTTGCCCTTTCCGAGTATATGAATAGATTGCATGAATATACAAAAATCCTCCGTCATATCACCAAAAATATCAAATCGCCAATTTCTTTAATTTTTGGTCATCAGAAAATAACGGGCTCCAAACGATGCGATAATAATAAATGCACCTAAAATTATATGGTATGCAATTATTTTTATTATTTTTATTATATATATTTAGGGTTTAAAAATTAATCCCTAATTTTCTATGCATTGAATAAATGACTGGGTCGCCAAAATTTAGGTGTCAACAATATCAATTTCAACATACCAGTTTAAATGAATCTGAAAATGCACAAATGGAGATTGTGAAAATCTCTCAAAGTTTATAGCCAAATTTAATAAGAGAGAGAAAATATGATCTTTCACTTTTGCGATTACGAAAAATATGACTTTAACATGAACCACAAAGTTTCAAAAGAGAAGGAGTTTCAACTTTCTTGTTACTTTTGTGAATTTTTTACATGAACCAAAGAGTCATGAAGGAGATGAAGCCGTTTCTGCAAAGCTTTAGTGTGAACTAGAAACTACAGAAGAGTCGCAAAGCTTCAACATGAACTACAAAGGAAAATGAGATGAAGAGGGTAGGTTTTTTTAAGAAATTTCATTGCTCCTCATTCTTCGAGAATTAGAAATATTATTTTCAAGTTTGAACTTGTTCATTTAAAATCTATGTTCTTCTATTTCATTTTTATTTACTTTTTTTAAAATTCCATCTCTTTTTATTATTATTTTTATTCCCTTCCATCATTCCACAATAAAATTTTTATCAAATAATTATTGCACCTAAAATATATAATAATATATATTCAAAATATATAGAAAGAAATTCAAATAAAATAAGAATATATAAAAACGATTTTTATTTTGTTATTTTGAATTTACTTTTCTAAATTAGAATTCAAATTTATTTATATTTTATTATTATTTTTTTTAAAATTATTATTTAAGAAAAATAGCTTTTATACTATTAATATAAGAAATCCTATCCTCTTTGATCTCATCTCCTTTACAGGATAATTTTATTCGGACTATAACCGTCCTATAAATAAATATCATCATATCATGACTTTTATTTTAGCTATCAAATGTAGCCTCAATATTTTATTGCTATAAGTACTCTCAACTTGAACGCAAGATTACAAATAGAAAATCAAACCATCTTACCGAAGCGAAATAAAAGTGAGCCCTTCACTTGACTCGAAAAGAAAATCCGAGACAATAATACCTACTTTAGTCCATTACTAGCTGCATTGCCCTTCACGTTACTTCCCTTCAATATACTACACCCAGACTAGAGGAGAAACATTAAATTTCCATTCACTCCCTCCCCTCCCATTTCATTCCTTTTCCTCAACATCAATCCGCTTACAAACTTTGAATTACCCAACAAAGTGCAAACAATTTCATTAATGAACGAGTTAATACTTTTAAGAGCCATCGGCAACACACGTTCATCTCAACATATTCAATTCAACTACATTTGCCTCAACGCTTGATCAAGACCTCATGAATTTTCCAGGAACAATGGTCGGTCAGCGGAGCCGGCCGGGCCCAACATTCAGCCTAAAACAACCACGCTGGCCAGCCGAGATTAGGATTGTGGGCGAGATTGGGCTGGTCAGGAAATTTGAGGGAAGTCAGCTTGCCCAAGCTCCACCGAAATGCAATTATCATCTCATAATCATCAAAAAGAAGGTGATAGCTCCATTCACTGCTTACATATTCATGACGGTCGTAGCCGGAGTCATTCCTGTTTGCCGTTCTTTTGATATTCAAGTATGCATAGAAAACTATACTTTGGCTTTATGCATAACATTTCTCTTATGTTATGGGCTTAAAAAAGTTAGTATATTCAGACATCGTAGTTAAGACAGGCTACTCGGGAAATCTAAGAAATCGGTCCAATCGCTCTCTGCGACCTTGGTTCTTCAGATCATCCTCAAAGTCAGAAAACTTGAGATCTCATCATTGGAGAAGAAGTGATATCGTAAAAGTATATCAACTGTCTGGTCAGAATATATGGTCTGTAAAGGCATTCATCTACGTGAAGCATCTGATCGAAGGGATAGGGGAGATCTAGAAAGGAAAATGTGTCGACGGGAAGATTATATTTTCAGATCCAATGCTTCAATAATTTGTCAAATACAATGGAAGTTTCGAGTACAATTTATAGATGATATTTTACTACTTAATGAAAATGTCACCCATATGAATCCCAGCATCCCCTTTGCTGCCATTACGTAGGCATCTGTGCAAAGTAACATTAACCCCTTAATTCAATAATGTGTTGCACAAGACTGTCACACTCCATTAGTTTCTAAGACCTCAACTGTCTGGGTGATTAGTTTATTGCTTATGACTTGCTAGAGAGACATGGATTCAACCAACATTGTTGTTTGGTTCAACTGTGGTTGGTACTACGAAGTTGGGCAGGGCATTGCACTGCGGATTGAGGTCACCTTCTTCATGTCTATAGACACTTCAGGGAGGGGGAGGGAGGGCTCTTGTTGACTTGTCTATTGCTTGAATGGGCGCGGTACTAAATTTCAACTTAACATGCGTACGAGAAATCTCAGGAATGATTTCCATGCAGGAAAATAGCAAGATTTACTGGTGCATCCATGTGAGTTCGCAAATCTAAGTCAGGTCTGTGCGAATCGGGCATAGTACAAGAAATTACTACAAAGTTGCATGTACAATGAAAAGCATTAGAGTTGAACGATTGCGAGCGCTAAATGTTACTTACAGCAATGAGCATGTCCTTGACGAAGAGTCCAAAGAAGAACCAGGTGGTGGCACAGAGAGTGAGGAAGAAGGACAGAGTGAATGGCATGAACTCCAACACTTTTTGTTTTTATCACCCTCATCTGCACAGAACACAAAATTACATACTCGAATTTGAAAATCTCGTGTTGGACTGGTTTTGTTGTCATAGCATATGCAAAGCACTTCCTTTCTACAGTACCCGAATAAAATGAAGGAGTACCATGATGCTCAAAGGTGGGTGAACACGGCAAGATTCAAGGTCGCGCAGATCCATCCAACGGCATTGACATGCTGCCGACCCTTGAGAAGAAAGATGGTCTGCGCCATCATCACTTCGAAAGCCTCCTACCTTGAACAGCAGCAGCAACCTCAGGGTGCACATCTGGGGAGATTGGTGATTTATACAAATTAACTTCAGATTTCACAGTCGATTGGGGAGAAGTTATATTCTTATTAAATTATTTTATTATATTCCTTGTCGCATGAATTCTCTAAGAATTGTTTTCCTTTTCTTTTTGCATATCTTCTTAAATGCAGGAGTCACCTAAAATTTTGAAGAAGGGCTAAAATGTGAGGCTGTCAGAAAGATTTAGTTATCCGGCGAATAAGTGAAAACACAAATTTCGCGCCAAAGACGTGTGAATTAAGACAATCTCAATCTTGCTTGTAAAAACAAAAGAGAGAGCAAATTTGCACAAGAATTTTCCCTTTAAAAATCCAGCTTTGTGAGCCTGTCATAATTTGCTTAAGCACTCAAAATTCGCAAGCTAATGAGCAATTCCTGGGTAAGATAACAAAGGACACTAGTTTGCCAGTGTTTAAAGCACAAAAGCAGTAAGAGAGACCTTCTCTTTGGCGGAGGCATATATCAAGAAGAGAAGAAGATAGGTGAGTTCAATGGCGATGTCAATGGCATTGATGCTGATGATCATAGTGGCATTGGTCTTGAGGACTCCATAGCACATGCACAATGACGCGCCCACCACATACGGTATCGACCGATACCCATCTGACAACTTCTCGTAGATTGTGTCAAATGTTGGGCTGCCAAAAATGAAAAAACAAAAATATAGGGAAAATTCCCAAATTGATACTAAGATACTTATAATGGTCAAATGATCGAAGGGACCAAAACGAAGGGTTGGAGGTGTTAGATCAGTGACAAGAACACCAAATAGGACAGGATCTTGCCTACGTAGATTCATCAGGAAAGGGAGACAAAAGAATTGTTAGAATCGTTCATAGAACTCGAATAGATGTTAGAAATGATTCCCATATTTTGGAAATGTTTATATCCGCCAGATTATGTCTACCCACATGAGACCACCATATATTCAACTATATTACAATGGAGTCATTTTGCTTTTTTGGCTGGACAAAAGAGAATTTCATAGGACCGGTATGATCATACAAGACAAGACATATAAAATATCAGTGACCTCGATCATTTACACGCATGGACGTATGTCATGCAGTCGATGTTATTTGTGAAATATTTCTTTAACTCTTTTTTTAACCTAATAAAGATCAATAACCATATTGGATATCACGAATGGAATTCATGTTGAACATATCTTTGTGTACCTAAGAGACCAAATATGAAAGCCAGCTGTTGCGCATTCAAGAATGCCATATGGGACTCAATATATCTGACAAGTCCCACTACACGTCAAACTAATAGGCATCTTTCTCTCCAAGATTTCGAAGGAGTACTTTTGGAAAATCAATAGGCATAAATGGAAATAAAAAAGAATTAAGTACTTGGAGAGAAGCATTTAGAGAGATGTAAATATACTCCAACTGAAAGTTTCCTTCCTTTTATTTGTGGGGTTGGTGTTTGATGAAAGCTCTTGGCGGCCTTACAACGAATTGTTTAACACTTAGAAGAACTTGAGTTTAAATGTTTGTTCATGGGGATGCTTATATAGGTGCAAGAGCTAGGGTTCAAGTGTTAGGCCAGTGTCTTTTAAGGTTCGTGGGGATTCTTAATCTGTAGCCCATGAGAGACAGAGTTTGAGTGTCTGCCGTCAAAAAATTAAGTGCTTGGTTGCTATTTGCCATTTGCCATATCTGGCAGCATGCCAAATACAGCCATGTCATGAAAATTACATCATCACACATTCAAAGAGATTGACTTTGATGATGAAAAACATCGTGAGAGAGAACATCGATGCAAGTTTGATTAGTGCCAGGTTAAATATGGTCTACTTGATGCAACATTTGATTTACTTAAAGATGGGCGAAAGTGTGTTGATTCCTTAACTTATCAATGAATTTATTGTGATCGTTAATCAATTGAGTTAGGCTGAGATTGACCGTGGTGATGAGGTGCGCTTTGATTCTATTATCCTTATTACGAGTTGGAATACTACTGTTATTTCTGTTAAAATTTCTTTTGGGTCAAGAAGTTTGATATTTGATGGGGTTGGCACTTTGATTTTAAGTGAGGATTGTTAGGAATGCGAATCTTTGAGAACAAAAAATAGAGAATAAAACAAGCGAATTTTTACGTAGAAAATCCTTCCCAAAAAGTGTATAGAACATCAACATCAACAAAGATGGTCTATTTTGTTGGTTGAAGATCGAACAGTCTCCAGAATGTTTCTCCTCTTATGCTAAGTGGGAATAATGCCATGTATAGATTATTTTCTTCGAGCTCATTTTGCATCTCCATTGCTCTAAAGATGAAGGTGATACCTCCATTCACTACTTGCATATTCATGAGACTAGTAGCCGGAGTTATTCCTCTTTGCTGTTCTTTTGATACTCAAGTATGCAAAGAAGATCTTTCTTTGGGCAAATGCATAGCATCTCCTTTATTGTACTTAAATAGATTTGTGTATTCGGACATTGTAGTTTAGATAAGCTGCTAAGGAAGTATAATAGATCAATCTGATCTCTCTCTTCGACGTAGGTCCTCAAATCATCCTCAAGGCCGGATGTCTTGTGAAATCTTCATCATTGGAGATGAAGTGATATCTTTAAAGTATATCAACTGTCTCTAATCAGAACATGTCTATAAAGGCGTACTTCTACTTGAAGCATCCAATTGAAGAGATAAGGAAGATCTAAACTGGAAAATGTGTTGACAAAATGATTATTTTCGTAAAATCTAATGATTCGATAATTTGTTCGATCCACTAGAAGTTACGAGTACTAATTACAGATGATATCTTATTCCGACGATGAAAATATCACCCATACGATGCCCGTCATTCCCTTTGCTGCCCATCTATCTTGTCTCTCGTACATAGCGAAAATAACGCCCTTAGTGCAATAAAGTTAAATAAAATGAAAAAGAATGACAGACTCCATAGTTTCTAAGAACCCCACTATCTGGTGATTATTTGCTGTCTAATGACTTGTTAGAGAGAGATGGAGATTCATCAAACGTTGTTTGATTCAACCGGTTTGCCAGCTGTGACTTGTGGTTGGTGCCGTGGAGTTGGGTGCTGCTGGGCACTGGAGATGGAAGCCATCTTCTCCATGTCTAGAGACACTTCTTTTCGATTGCTCCCCTTATTTGTCCCCGCCAATTTCTTGTTCCCATCTTTGTATATTATGTAGAGGATCATTTGAGCGATGCCAAACAAGAATCCCAGTGTATTTGGTAGCTGAAACACGCAATTGGAACCCCCATATTGATTTCAACGTCGGCAAAAAGCAAATGAGAGGGAGAGATGTGTTTAAAGATTAATAAGAAAGTATGAGCTCCGATGATAGATGGTGAAAATCATTAAATAATAAACAAGTTGGATTCGAGATTTATCGTTTTTCTGAGTCTAGGTTTAGACTATTCATTGTTTATTCTTCTATGTTTAATCGGGAAAGGTCAAAGTAAGAAATACACGAATTCGACTTAGCTTGTTCCCTAGAAATCTCGGGAACGATGATCGTGCAGAAAAAGATTCACATTCACGGTGCAAGGTTTACTAGTGCATCCGTGTGAGTTTGTAAATCAAAGTCAGGTCTCTGTGAATCGCACCTTGTACAAGAAATCGCTGTAAAGTTGCATGTACAATGAAAAGCATTAGAGTTGAATGGCTGCGAGAGCTAAATGGTACTTACAGCAATGAACATGTCCTTGACGCAGAGTCCGTAGAAGAACCAGGTGGTGGCACAGAGGGTGAGGAAGAAGGACAGAGTGAATGGCATGAACTCCACACTTTTGGTCTTTATCACCCGCCTCTGCAAAGAACACAAAATTACACTCTCAAGATTGAAAATTTTTTGTTTTGGACTGGTGTTGTAATAATAGCAGGTGCGAAGTGCTGCATCTCTAAAATTATTGAATAAAATGAAGGACTACCATGATGCTCAAAGGCGCGGCGAACACGGCGAGATTGAAGGCCGCGCAGATCCATCCAACGGCATTGATGCGCTGCCGACCCTCGAAAAGAAAGATGGTCAGTGCCACCATCACTCCGAAACCTCCTACATTGAGCACCAGCAGCAACATCGCCACGTACATCTGCGCAGATTGGTGATTTACATAAATTTCCTTCAGATTTCGTCTTTGATTTGGGAAAAGTTGTAAATATATAGAAGTTTTTCATTTTTATTCCTTGTCGCATAAATTTCCTAGGAATTGTTTTCCTTTTTCCTTTTTGCATGTCTTCTTAAATGTACGAAATGCCTATATTTTTAAGGAGGGCTAACATGTGGGGATGCTAGAAAGCTGTAGTTATTCGACGAATACATGAAAACACAAACTTCGCACCATGACATGTGAATAATCATTAAGACAATCTCAATCTCGCATGTAAAAACAAGAGAGACGATCTGAGGCAATAGTTTTCCCCTCTTAATCCAGCTTGAGAGCCTGTCATAATTTGCCTGCTCAAAACAAGCTAATGAACAAGACCTGGGTAGGATAACAAAGGGACAATAGTTTGCTAAAATTTAAAGCACAAAAACAGTGAGAGAGAGAGAGAGAGAGAGAGAGAGAGAGAGAGAGACCTCTTTGGTGGAGGCGTAGATCAAGAAGAGAAGAAGATAGGTGAGTTCAATGACGATGCCAATGGCATTGATGCTGATGATCATAGTGGCATCAGTCTTGAGGAATCCATAGTACAGGAGCAACGATGCGCTCGAAAGCGCCACCACGTACGGTATCGACGATACCCATCCGATGACTTCTTCTTGTAGATTGCGTAAAATGTCGGGCTGCCAAAAACAAAAATATAGGAAAAATTCCCAAATGTTTGCTAAGATACGTTATGGTCAGATGATAGAAGGGACCCAAATGAAGAGTTTGAGGAGGTCTTACATTGGTGCCAAGAACACCGAAAAAGACACGATGTTGCCTACATAGATTTAAGAGAAAAGGAGACAAGAGAAATGTTAGGATCGTTCGTAGAACTCAGAATAATAAAAAGAGATGTTAAACATGATTCCCACATTTTGAATTCGATCATATCCGTCGGATCTTGTTGACCCACATGAGACCATGCTCACCATAAACTCAACTATATTACAATGGAATTTTTTTATTTTTCGAAGGAACAACAAAAGTTTTTGTCGCAGGATC
Organism: Eucalyptus marginata; assembly: GCA_014182565.1. Classification (NCBI taxonomy): domain Eukaryota; kingdom Viridiplantae; phylum Streptophyta; class Magnoliopsida; order Myrtales; family Myrtaceae; genus Eucalyptus; species Eucalyptus marginata. The sequence continues at coordinate 45,643,771 of CM024592.1, read as the reverse complement.
GGCAAAATAATGCAAGACAAAACTCATGAAATATCAGTTACCGAGATCATCTGTATACATGGACTTGTGCAGTGCAATCGGTGCTCACCTGAAATGCTTCCTAAATCTCAATTTAACCTAACGAAGATTGAAAAGAGTGCTGCTCATGACGAATGAAGTTGTGTACCTAAGAGACCAAAAATGAAAGCCAGCTGCTTTTCGTTCGAGAATGCCATATGATCTTGGACAGAAGTATTTAGAGAACTACAGATACAAATCTTTTCCTCTTTTTTCTTTCTTCCTTTTGAGGGGGGTGATTTATGAAGCTCTTCGAAGCCCTAAAACAAGGTGTTTAATGCTTACAAAGAACTTGAGTTTGAATCGATGCTCGTGGAGATGCTTATATAGGCTCAAAAGTTAGGGTTTTAATCGTTAGGCCAGTGTCGTTCAAGGTTCGTGGTGGTTCTTGCTTCTCAGCTTGCCCCAAATGAGGAACGGAGTTTGGGTGTCCGACGTCGAGAAAGTTACATGTTCGGCTGCTATTTGCCCATTGTTGGCAGCCTGCCAAATACAACGTTGTCATGAAAATTACATCTTCGCACAATCCGATCCCTTCGAGTTTCCTGAGTACGTGTTTTTTGAACAAAAAGAGAGAAAGAAAAGCATATTGAAATGAGTTGATCTGTACAAAGAGAGAGGTTGTCCATGTTAAAGGATTCGAATACCCGGAAAAATAAAATATCCCGGCTACTATTCTAGCAAAAGTTAAGTGCGGGTGCGGAATCTCTTCCTTGCATGTCATTTCGTTTGGTGCCTAACGAGATTTAATCTACCGCCTAAAATTTATCGAGACATCATGTGGAGCACCGGATTGGATAAATAATCTCCACCTACTTAGCATTTACATGTCCTCCTACCTTTCGAATTTTATATACATGTATAGTTTGATTGTATTGAAGTTTCTCCATTAGTTTACTCTATAGAATGGCACGACTTAAATCAAATATTATAGATCTCATATTCATATTACGGTATCTATCGTCTCAAAAAAGTTTAGGTCACATTTGTCACTTGACGAACCCTACCCGATGCATCTCACAAGGACTCCTCTTATGTATATTCATGATAATTAATTGAGTAACAAAATTTAGACACCCATAAAAGGAGGATATGAGTTTAGGAGACAATCCCCGAGTTAAAAGTTGAGTTGGCTATTCGCTTGTCCTAAAAGTTGAAAATGAAAATTTTCATGATTTCGTAGTTTTATCTTATTAATCATTATACTTAATGGATAGTCAATGAACAGTTCCATCACGGAAAATGTTCAACGGTGCCTGCCACAGAATCATAGGTACCTACGTTGGACCAAAAGAATAGGAAAAAGGAAGGAAAGAGCGGAAAGCCTAAAGGATTCGTACTCCTAGTCCTTATAGCTAACCCTTAATAGGTACTCGATTTCTTTGGACAATGGGAACTCTGGTACCTGGCGTTCTCCATTGCACGTGCGATGCGGGAGGTTTTGACATTTTCTGAGGTTGTCTCGATTTCGTGTCCTCACCAGCCCTAATTAATGCACGTAAAAGATGGCCCTTGAATTGCGCCGTATGCCCCGTCGTGTGTCTACAAGATTTACTATTTCATCGTGACATCCGGGTCACTTTCTCTGCCAAGTGTCCGACTTCCCCTCGGGGTAAGTTGATATTTTATAGGCCGGTAGATTGGGCCGAGCGAATGCATCCGCGATCTAAATAATACAGACACTAATACCGATATCGATATCGTCGCATGTCATTTATAAAAAAAAATAAAATATATATTAGGATATGTTGTATATTAAATATATATTTTTTATATATAATAAATTATTATTTTTATGATTTAATTTAATTGATTCAAATTCATAAATAAATAAATAATAAAAAAGAATCTATAATAAATTTACATTAAAAATATTAATTCACCATTTATTAATATCAATAATTGTTTTAATTTGACAAAGTCAAATCCACTTCAAAATTTATAAAATTTGAAGGAAAAAAAGTAATTCATATTTTGAACTCGTGTGTCAAAGCGTGTCAAAAGAGAAGAAAAAACATTTTTGAGGATGAATTGTGTATCATGAGAAGTGAGAGTCGAAAGAGAATAGAATAGTAAATCTTCCCCATTTATTATTTTTATTATTGTTTCATTTAATTACATATTTATATTTTAACCTTCCATTTATTGAAAAAAATTTTGAATTGACCTCATGCTTGTCAAAATCACATATCGGAATTTCAAACTCGCCTCGAGAGAGTATTAGGAAAAATTGACCGATGTCGATTTTTCAATACATGTGATTGAGTGTTGGAAAGTGTCGAAGAGTATCGATACATATCAAAGTGTCCGACGTGACATGTGCTCTCGAAGAATGTTAGTTTTTTCTAATTGACCATTTCATCCTCGATTGCTCATGGGGTTTTAGATTTCTTGTTTTTGTTGCACAATCACAAGTGCGCATTAGGAACCGTAGTCGGGTTTGTGATGGTTCGGCTTAGTGTCGACAGCTAGTAACGAACTCGAACTTTCAATCGAGCCTTCCCTTGGTTCGTGGTGGAACTATGCAAGGAATTGAGCTAAGCTCTGAGAATTGCCCTATTCCCAAAGGCTTTCCTATTCCAGCCGAGTTCGATTTCATGGCAGCTCTTTTGACGCTATGAGACATGCAAAATACCAACCGGACAAAAGCTCAACTCGTGAAATGCTTCTGTTTCTAGAATACGAGACAAACCATTGTTGTTCAATATGGGTACAGCACCCAAGCGGGATAGAAAAATCCGCACCCTCTTCTTCCGGCACGGAAGTTTTCGCTAATTCGCGAGGCCGCGTGCTGTTCTCTTCTTCTTCTTTGAGTTCCTTTTTATGGTTATCAATCTAGTAGATATTTTACCGACAAAAAAAAAAAAAAAAAAATCTAGTAGATATTTCTGGCACGTTATCGAGAGATCACGAGGGTGAGTTCTTGGTATGATAGATTTGGTCAATCGCGTGTTCCACAATGTGCGAGCACCCACGAAGAATTTCGAACAAGGGAATAGGCTTCCTAAATGCATTTTGTTGTACCTTATGATTGATGTCGTTAGGATTGCCGCACCTCCCTAACAATTTCGGGTTAATCTCTCACACTAATCTTTTCTTAGTTTGAGGAAATTATAAGAAAGTCATTGACCTATTACATTTGTTTCAATTCAATCATAAATCCTTCAATTTAGTCAATTTTTATTTGAGTTCTAAATTTTTTGAGGATATGCTGATGTAGTCTATTCGACCACTTTTCGCTAAAAATCGCTAACGTAGATGCCAAGACCTGTAGACATGACTGATGTTGACATGAACAAATTTTTCAATTTTTTCGAATTTTTTCCCTTTTTTTTTTTCTTACCAAGTGGTTGGCCAACTACTAGTCACAGTCACGGGCTAGCCTCGCTGAGCCTCGCCTAGGCGAGGGCGAGTGTTGCCAATCCCCTCTCCTAGATTTGGTAAGGATGGCTCTTATGCTTGCACGGGTGAAGGTGCCCTCGCCCTCGCCCTCGCCCTCGTCTAGGCAAGGCCTGACAATGGCAACCTAGCAAAAGGAAAGGGAAACAAAAAAAATTCTAAATTGTTTGCATCGGCGTTGGTCATATCGCCATAAGATTCTTAGTGTTTGTGTCAGCGATTTTTAACCAAGATTTGATCTGATGGACCACATTGATAAATTCATCAAAAGATTTAAGACTAAATCGACTAAATTGAAAAGTTATGTACAATAGGTTTGTAACTTTATTGATAATTTCCCTCCAAATTCTCCTTCTTATTAGAAAATAAGTAATAATCATTTTTTATCCACATGTGTTGATTTGATGCCTTCTTGTTGCATTTGGACGTTGACATATATAGTTGGATAAGGATTTGGATACAAAATCCAAGAATTTTATTATATATTATCTATTGTACGGTGAATTGTAATAATAGAATTGTATATTTTCATATCTTATCATAAACTAATTGTATTTACAATATATTAATTTCAACATATCAGTTTAAATGAATCTGAAAATGCACGAATAGCGATTGTAAAAATCTCTCAAAGTTTATTGCCAAATTTAATAAGAAAGAGATAATATGATCTTTTACTTTTGTAATTACGAAAATATGACTTCAACATGAATCGCAAAGTTTCAAAAGAGAAGGAGTTTCAACTTTCTTTGTTACTTTTGTGAATTTTTTACATGAACCAAAGAGTCGTGAAGGAGATGAAGTTTTTACTCTCTCACCGTCTCTGCAAAGCTTTAGTGTGAACTAAAAATTACAGAAGAGCTGGAAAGCTTCAACATGAACTACAAAGGAGAAGGAGATGAAGAGGGTAGGTTTTTTTTTACGAAATTTCATTGCCCCTCATTCTTCTAGTATTAAAAATATTATTTTTAAGTTTGAACTTGTTCATTTAAAATCTATGTTCTTCTATTTCATTTCTATTTACTTATTTTTTTCCATCTCTTTTTATTATTTTTTTATTCCCTTCCATCATTCCACAATAAAATTTTTATCAAATAATAAACCATACCATTGCACCTAAACTATATAATAATATAGATTCAAAATATATAGAAAGAGATACAAATAAAATAAGAATATATAAAAACGATTTTTTTTTGGTTATTTTGAATTTTCTTTTCTAAATTAGAATTCAAATTTTATTTCTATTTTAGTTATTATTAAAAAAATTATTATTTAAGGAAAAATAGCTTTTATACTATCAACATAAAAATCCTATCCTCTTTGATCTCATCTTCTTCATAGGATAATTTTATCCAGACTATATCCGTCTTATAAATAAATATTATCATATCATGACTTTTATTTTGGCTATCGAACGTAACCTCAATATTTTATTGCTATAAGTATTCTCAACTTGAACACAAGATTACAAATAGAAAATCAAACCATCTTAGGTAAGCGAGATAAAAGTAAGCCCTTCACTTGACTCGAAAAAGAAAATCCGAGACGATACCTACTTTAGTCCCTTACTAGCTTCATTGCCCTTCACGTTACTTCCCTTCAATATACTACACCCAGGCTAGAGGAGAAACATTACAATTTCCATTCACTCCCTCCCCTTCCATTTCATTCCTTTTCCTCAACATCAATCCGCTTACAAACTTTGAATTACCCAACAAAGTGCAAACAATTTTATTAATGAACGAGTCAACACTTTTTAGAGCCATCGGTGACACACGTTCATCTCAACATATTCAATTCAACGACATTCGCCCCCACGCTTGACTAATGGGTGCACCCGAGTTGAGGCTAATGCTCATGACCTCGTGAATTTTGCAGGCACAATGGTCAGTCGGACGGAGTGGCCGGCCCAACATTCAGCCCAAAACAACCACGCTGGCCAGCCGAGATTAGGATTGTGGGCGAGATTGGGCCGGTCAGGCATTTTGAGGGAAGTCAGCTTGGCCAAGCTCCACCGAAATGCAATTATCATCTCATGATCATCAAAAAGAAAAAGAGAAGCAAATCTCATCTTGAAACTTGCAGCAATTGAAGGTTCCTTTGCAACTAGAAGTACGTTATTATCATAATTTGAAGTATACAACACGGAAAATCAACTGCACATGCACCCCGTCAGATTTAATTCAAAGAATGTAAACCGCCGAGGCAACACATGTGCGACTGATCACCGAGCTCTACAGTGTCAACAAAAGCGTATGATACGTCGGATCCTACGACCTCCCTTCACAAAACTTACCGGCCATCCGCCCTTTACAAGTGACAGTGTCATCTCCCAAACCTTCCAGTCTCCGACGGCGCAATTCGTCCAGAGGAATATGCTCAGAATACCTGGAAGATGGCGGCGAACGGGACCTGCGGATACTCCGACTTGTGCCACACATCTCACATTCGTCTAACTGGGTGGAATTATCGTAGGTACAAGCGCTGCATCTCCAAACTCCAGGCTCAGTCCATCCTCTTTGATTTCTACCCACTGTTCCTCTACCGGAAATCCGACGACGGCGGAATCCGAACAAGGACCGCATGAACCTCCAAGGCCAACTCAGCACGCCACTGACACCTCTCATAGCCAGTGTCAGTGGATCAGAGCTGAGGACATACCCTTTAGATGCAGATAAAGAATGCCAGCGAGTATCCCACCAAGATGTCCAAGAAACGAAACACCCGGCACAAACATTTGAATCAGAACCAATTCAGCCCATGCTGCATAGCGCGCAGGTACTTCCACCCCATGCACATATGTGTAGTTCTCTGACTGTGAATGCAAGATAACTTTCATGGCGAAGAGAACACCAGAAAATCCAACTGCATATTCTGAGTAATAAGGCTTTTCATAATCGAAGAAAATGTAAAGGGATTTTGCGAGCATCAGAGTTATTCCTTGGGACATTGCTAATAATGTGGCAACCATGGATGCAAATTCAGCACTTCCCATCGAACTTTCCAACTGGATTCCCTTCCATAATAATGACAGCATGTTGTATACCAGGTGAGACTCATTTACATGGTAAAATGCTGACAAAAAGAAGCGCTTCGGGTCCTTGTACTGTGCACAAAAAGAGAACCAAAATTACAATTCTGAAATCAGGCGAAGACTCCATGCACTTACAATAAAAGAATACACGAGCAAATGTAGAGATCTCCTGGTTTTATTGCGAAAGATCATTAGATTATCACGTCTGGCATGCCATGTCTTTACTAGCTTATGCTAAGCTACTGAACAGAAAGGAGAAAAAGACAAGGAGACATGAAGGACTTGCTAACCATATTCATACACTTCCGAATATTCTCTAGGAAAAATGCCACCACATGAGAACAAGAGGGACATATCGAAGGAGATGAAATGACCAGTGTGGATGCAAAATGCATACGCTTTAATCATCAACGGCAGGAGATATGCCAGCTCCTAAGGTACACCAAGAACCTTACAGTTGAATCAGAGGCAATATCAAAACAAGAATATGTACCCTGCACTTGAGCAAGCAACATCAGAGCAAGGCTTCCTTGTAAAGAGCACACAGGGGCCTTTCATGGTCCCCGGTGCCCGATCCCCGGCTCATAACCTCACCGTAACTCTCCATGAATTTTTCCCATGACTCCTATCCAAAACTTCCTAATTCACGAAAACTAAAAAGGGCTTACGACCGACGTGCGAGATGATTTACTAACTTCCCCGACAGTCATCGAGGGATCGAGGATTCTGTCCCCTGGGAAATTCTTAGAAACTCCAAGCTTCATGAAACTTAAAAAACAACCGCAGATTGAACTCAAGCCATTGATTAATGAGAAACCTTGGATACAAGACAGCACCTCCTAATCCGCAGTAAAGGCAATAAAAATCAAATTTTGATACCGGAACCGCAAGAGGCGGCTCTCGCCACAGGCCAATTTAAGTCCGAAACACGAACTAATTGCAGTCAAGCCAATCAAAATCAAATTTTGATCTCGGAACCGCAAGTGGCGGCTCTCGCAACACGTCAATATAATTCCAAACACGAACAAATTCGCATTCGCGACGACGGCACGATAAGGTTAGCCAGCATTCCCCACCCAAAGAGGAACACAAACGCTCGATTCTATAACACCGCGACTCGACCCACCTTGAGGATGAGGTGAGGGTTGAACCAGACGCTGTCGATGGTGGGGAGGAGGGCGTCGAGGGGGCCGGGCCGCAGGTAGGCGAGGGTGTTGGCGACGAGGAGGCCGGCGGTGACGGGGGGCTTCCGCTCGAGCCGGTAGTACTCGCTCAGGGCCTGGAGCGCCAGGGATCGGGATCACCCCCCGCGACCTCCCTCTCTCCCGCTCCTCCATCGCCTTCTTCCCTTCTTCTCCTTCTTCTTCTCCTTCTCCTTCTTCTTCTCTGAGAGTGTCTGAGGATTTTGCGGACGGAAGAGGGGCGGTGATGGGTTTTGGCTTGCGGAATCGGTCGGATTGCTTCGCGAGGAAGAAAGAGAGGGAGAGGATTCGAGAGGTTTCTTCTCGTGCTTCTGCTTCTTTGCTTTTATTCCTTCCTCTCTCTCTCTGCTCGTGCTGCTGCTTCCGAGGGGAGGAACACGGCAGGATGCCGAAAAGAAAGAATCGAGAAGGGAACCTTAATCGGACCGGCCCGGCCCGGCCCGACCAGATCGGTTTAGGACATTATAAACGAATTTTTGTTGTGATGCCACTTTTATGTTTTATTAAAAAGTTTTGAAATTTTTTCCTTTTTCGGCACAGGACAAAAAGTGACTCTTGGAAAATTGGTCAATTCCACTCTCGACTCCGAAAAGAGTTGGGACTAGGAGTCCCCGTATCAATTTTCTGATTTAGGACAAGAAAATCGGTCACTCGTACTTTGCATTAACTTTCAAGTGTCATGGATTGAACTCTTTTGAGTGTAACGGATCAATAAAATTTGAAACCTATTTTTTATGTCTTAGAATCTATAATCAGGTTGATTTCAATTCTCAAGTTTTCGATTTTACCTTAGAATCATTTTTAGATCTATTTGCAATCCACCATAAGTAGAGATGGAAAATTGGAGAGCATATGCAACATTTATTGCTACCATCCACAAAAGGCTCACTGATCAGGACTTCGCAACTGAGCTTAGCATCTGCAGGGCTCGTGTCAAGAAGCGAGGAGAGCGCTTTCAGAGTTTTGCATAGGCTCATGCAAAGCCCGGCCGTAAAGGCTCTTGGCCCTATTTAATAATTAGTCAAACAATGCATAATTCTACGAAAATCAATTTGGTTATTTTTTTCGCTTACTTAAAATAAATTTGAAACAAAATTAAAAATTTAGAAAAAGTTGTTTCTTTATTTTCAGAACAACTTGGGGAATCAAATCCATTTTATTTATTTTTTATTTTTTTCCTTCTCCTTTTTCCTTAAATCAATCGTAGCCGATACGACTAGTCAAATGAAGGCCGCGACCTCATCGGGAAAGATCGCCGCCCCCACCGCGCAAGCCGCAAGTAGCCGGATGAGGCTTGGCGCCGTAAAAGGCTAAATCTTGCTGGACCATCATGAGGCCGGGCCTCACTATGGCCGGCAACGCCACCCTTGTAGTGGCCCGACGACGGCGAGCTTTGCAGA